>JBCJKH010050546.1:0-12934 GCA_039877255.1 Loriculus beryllinus | reverse complement strand
CTTTTCTTTTCTTTTCTTTTCTTTTCTTTTCTTTTCTTTTCTTTTCTCTTTTCTTTTCTTTTCTTTTCTTTTCTTTTATTTTCTTTTCTTTTCTTTTCTTTCTTTCCTTTTCTTTTCTTTTTTTTCTTTTCCTTTCTTTTTTTTCTTTTCTTTTTTTCTTTTCTATTCTTTTTTCTTTTCTCTTCTTTTCCTTTCTTTTCTTTTTTTAAGTTAAAAATAGAAAGACTGGAAAGGCATCCCTTGTGTGGGCTTGGCCTGGTATGTGAATGCAGAGGCTGTCCACGTGTGTCCCTAAGGAACTGCATTATAACATGTAGTGCAGTGTCCTTCAGGAGCTCAGCATGTAAACTGGCCAACATCCATCTGTGTAAAGCGTAGCAGGGGAAAAAGAATTGAGGTTTGGGACAGAAGGGAAGGGTGCGATGTACAGGTCAAGTGGGGAACACTAGGTAAACTGAATCAACAGCTTAAGTTCTAGCTCATTAGATGGCAGCTATCACACAGTTATATACATCTTCAACGAGGTGGAACAAAAGAGCTCGTGAATGCAACCCAGCCTCAGTTCAGAGGCTCTGGGGGGTGCTGGTGTAGGGTCTATCCTTGCGCTGTGGTTTGGCTCTGAAAAAGGCTGCCAGAACTGGAAGTGCTCGGCTATTCATTTCTAAACTGTATCCAAAGGGGGCGTCAGAGACCCTTCGACTTTTAATTTCTTCTGAGATTGGAGATAGCGGTATCAGTTTCCTGGTTTCTAGAACAATTACTGGGGTGGTTAGTTCCACCGCAGCCGCAGTTTATCTGGACGTTGTGTCCGATTATGAGTTTAACTCTGAAGCAGATGTAGCAACAAATTTCTTGGCCATTGACAGCTTCTGCTTTTCTTTAAATGCCTTGAGGAGAAACAACCTGTTTCAGGTGAGAGACTATTTGTGTGTAAAGGTGTGTGTATGTATATTTCATACGTGTGTATATATATATATAAATATGCACATATCTGTTATATATGCATGTATATATCTGTGTATATATACATATGTATGTGTTACATTTTTTTCTTAGCTACCTAAGAAATGAAGATGAAATACAGTGACCTCAAAAGGTCAAAGCAGGGAAAAACAGTGCTTCAGTGCCTCTGCTTTGGGCAAATTTTAGCTCTTTGTTTTCCTGGTATTGATAAATACGTTACCATATGCTGCTTTCAAATGAAAAAACAAGTTAGCAGCTTTTACTCCATGGTAAGTTGCCATACATAATTTAAATCTGCTTTTTTTTTTTCCCCTAGAACATCTTTGCTCAGAAACCATCTAATGTGAGGGATCGGCTAGCTTCTCTGGCACTAGAGATTGGTTTACAGTGTTATCTCAGCTGTTCCTCGGCTCAGAGGTGTTACAGTATTTACATAGAAGCCCGCTGCTGATAGCTGCATCGAATTCCTCCTCAATCAGACTCTCCCTGTCACATCCTGCATTCCCTTTGGCTAGAGAGGCAGACGCTGCTGGAACTGAGACACAGCCAGCTCTTGCTGCAAAATCTACACCAAACAGTCTGTATTTTCTTGCTTACTTTGTAAAAAATACTGGCTTGCTCTACTCTTTCTTCAAGTTTTAAATTTCCAGGACTCACATATAGGATCCTGGTAAACATGAGAGTTTATCAATACACACACACCCCTGGTACATTACAAGGTCAGATGAAAAGGGCACCACACAATGTACATAAATCCTAAATTACATCTGTTTCCTTGTAGCAATTAAAAAACTACCCAGCTAATGTTATGCCGTTAGCCAAATCATTCTGCTTTCTGCATTAAAAAAATATTACAGCCTCAAATAAACCAAACAAGCAAACAAAGAAGCAAAACCGTACTGAAGTACATTATGCAGTGTCATCTAGAGGAAAAATACTCCAGCATCTGACTGGTCAGTGCCCCTGCATGATGTGTAAATTTCTCATTACTTAGCTACTGGAGTGACCCCGGAGACAAAGGAAATGCAGGCAGTATGGAGCATTGGCAGAGCAGAGGGATCTGCAGTGGACATTATCTGCATATGCCTCAGAACAGCCTGAACACACAGGCACATGTAGCCTCACCGTGTATGCAGTATTAATGGGGTAGTAAGATAATTTATATATGTGTGGCACATGCACATGGGCAAAACTGGATGTGTTATTCAACCACCAAAACACTGCTGTGACTGTAGCCAAAATCAGAACAGTTCTTGCCTCTGCATGGTTAAAATATGAATTAAAAAAAGACACTGTGATCTTATGATGCCCAGAAATCCTCACAACTGCTTCTCAGCTGTAAATGAAAAACATTCAGCTTAAAAATAAAGCCTTGATTCTTCAAAACCAGTAAAGCATACAACACTTGTTACCACTGACTTTAGATTATTTACAGTACTTAACATTGCATTCCGAAATGAAAATGTGTAGGATCAGGTGCTCTATTTTTTTTCCTTATCCTTTCAGATTATTCTTTTATTATGTGTACATGTTCCAATAAAAACAATAAACTTCTCATAATGCACCAAACCATTGCATGTACAGTATACCCTTACCTAGCAGGTCTTAAAGCAGACAACTGCTCGCTTAAAATCTTCTATTTCTAAGCCAAATGAATTATGACATATAAAATCTGTCCTAGCATAGAGCCAAATGTTACCTCTCTTAAGCCTCAGGCCAGCATAATCTTTACAAATTTTACTTTTTCAAGAATAAGAAGTAAATGCCACTGTGGCAGGTTTTCTTTTGTTCCACAGCAGCTGTTTGGAACTATAAGGGCTTTAGAAATATAAGCAGCATTGCAGCAAAGTCGTATTGATAGGCAGGAGTCTTGATGAGATGGGAATGCCAAACATACAATGTATGATGAACATCACCGTCATGAATGAGTCACTGTCACAAAGGAGTCATATATGGTTATCTAGGTCCATGTAGCTGTGAATCTGTGTCTGTGTTCATGCAGACATACAAAGAGAAGCCAGAAAAGAGAGATCTGCAGTCACCACCAAGCTGAATTTTTTCCTTGTGAAAAGCTCTATTACACTTTTCCAATTGTATTTTGAGCCTCCCAAGTGAGAAATCCTTCCCCTGTACTGCTAGAGGACAGCTTCCCAATTTAATAAAAACACTGTCAGGAAAGCTTCTTCAGAGCATTCATCAGGTATTTCCTTTTCTTAATTATGTCTCATTCAGCCTAGTAATAGCCCATGTTTCATACTTAATACATTCCCTGTCTTCTCAGCATTTAAACCCTTCACATAGCTGCAGGCTGTTATCATCTCTCTGTGTCTTTCACTCACTCATGTACTGCTGCACATCTATAATTAACCTAAAACATCTTAAGTGTGCACTGAAATGGTGGAATCTTGAGGTGGCCACTGGGAGTTAGAGGTGCAGCTGCAAAATCTTGTTATGAAGCTGAATTAGGCACAGGCAATGTAAGCGGAGAAGGTGAATAGCAGCAAAACAAATTGTGCTTCTCAGTCTTCGAGTCTCCAGAATCATTATTTGCCACATGTCACTTACAAAGAGAGGCTGTGACTCTCACTCCCGTTACACTCACTCTGCAGCAGAAAGAGGGCTCAAAGAGTGCTGAGAGATCCTAAGAGCACTGCGCCTGCAAGGCAGGAACGTCTGGCTTCCAGAAGTGCTGTGCGTCTCTCGCAAGCCGGAGCATGGCAGGCACGACAGGGTAGGACTCCAGCATTCCATACTGTGAAGATTACAGTCTGTTCTGAAATAAAAGGCAGCTAGGCAAACTGCTGCAATTTCGGCTCCTCAAGGCTGTCTTATGCACTGAGGGACATGGAGTAGTTAAAGAGGGCAGAAATAAGACCTGAGTACTTGGGCTGTTGCCAGCATGTGTCTCAGTTGCCAGTCCTGTGCAGTGAGAGATACCTGTCGTATATTAGAAAGCTGATTGACAGTATTTCAGTCTCATTTCTACTGTTTCTGTGGGGTTTTTTCCCAGTTAGAAAACACATCAGACCNNNGGAACATGAAAAACATCTTTGTGTGTGCTTGTTCATTATCACATAATCATCATTTGATACTTGATGAGCCTCTGGCTGCTAATACAGTATCAATGAATAGCAATTCCAAAAGCATAATTCCTAGATGTACCAGAGAGGGTATGACAATATCTTATACTAGGTATAATTAAAAAAAAAGAGTGCATAAGGCTAAATTCTGCCCAGTTAAATTAAATTTGTGATTATTTTAATTTAAATTATATTTCCGTCTTGCATGTGACTGTAAAAAGCTCAGATTTGCAAAATGCTCACCCAGGAAGCATAATGAAATGACATGGGACTTCAGCATATATTTCATTAGTATATAAATTATCTAGATTAAGACTGAGATACTTAAATATGACAAAGGAGAATAGTGAAAGAGAAAAAATGTAAGACATAGACTTGGAAATTTGCAGCCAAAGGCAATTCCTCACCCTGATTTATGTCTCACTCCAGTTTCAGTTTCCTCCAAGCTCACTGCGGTCTTGTTTCTTTGCCATAGATTCTACGTCTGACATGTTCTATAGAAAGAGATCAAGACTTCATAGCCTATCTGTGTATTGTTTTTCAAATTTAGCATCACAATTGGTACCAAACCAGTGCCATGAGCAGATGCATATCAGTTATGAATGGTGGTGTTTCTAGCACACTTTGTAACCTTTCAGTTTAGTCTAGTTCTCTGTAAGTCCTTCTGCAACATCTCTGAGTCACAGCCACCTGTAGTAATTTATGTCAAAGTTTGTAAGGACTATTCAGAATGTTTCGTTCTAGGAATTTATCTTTTCCATTCTTTACTGCTTCTAATGTCCCCCTTTTCATCAAGTTCCCTTACTTTTATGTTATTATCACTTTCACAGTATTCTCTGTTTCATTACCTTCCTTCTGTGGTAATTCCCATCTTTGTCTTCCTCACTACATATCTGTAAGTTCTCCAGTGCTATATTCTCCAGTATACATACATGATTGTGTGCAGCCACCTATACACAAAACCAGCAGACACCAACTCTGTGTAAAGGAATCAAATTGCTGAAGAGTTTTCCAGAGAAACAAGAAACATACCTTTCTCTTTTTTTTTTTTTTTTCCCAGCTAGCATACAGTTATAAGAAGATAAAATCTAACACTTACATTTTGTCATTACTCACCAGTCTTATTATTTATACCCCACTGCATTACTTTGCTCTTTCCAATGTACATGAGCAGAAGTCTACCACAATGAGTGAGGTTCAATAATTTGAAACAAAAGGAATCTGAATCTACCAGCTGCTGCAAAGCACTGTGTGAGTTTCCAGATCGTTTCTCAGAATCAGAGACATACGCCTCAAAATTACAAGAAAAGCAACAATGAAGCAGTCTACTCTAATTGCATTCTAGCTAAGGAATTAACTTTTAATAAAGGAAGCCATCGAATACTGGCTTTTCCATTAACCTCTCTACATGCATTCTCTTTTATTACGTGTTGAGGCAGGAGCTCCTACATTTTTTAATCTGTATAAACCAAACAGAGAGGGAGTGTTGCTTTACAGATGAGAAGCTAAGGTGCAGCAGGATGAAGTGACTGAACTTACACTGGAAATTCGCAGTTCATGTAAGAATTGAATCCTACTTCTGAAGGCCAGTTCCAGCTGGTGAATGAGAAGCATGCCGTTGTTCCAAGTAGGAGTACATAAAGGCTCTCTGAATCTATGGTGTACACAGAAACAGTTTGCTTTCCCACAGTTGATAGACATATCCTTCCAAAGAAATATCATTTACAAGCTTCTACTGCTGATGAATTCTACTGCTGCTATTAGGAACACAAAGATATTTGATGGGTCTCATAAAAATGTGATGATTCCAACCCACAATTTTGCAAAGTTGTATGATGATTTCGATAAAAGCATCTCAGTTATTAACAAAGGAAGTAGCTAGACTATGATATATGGAGAAAACATTGCACTAAGTGAATTCAAGGGCAGAACTGGAAAATGCTGAGACTGGCTCGTAACTTTCTGGCAAAATTATTTCTCTTGCTAAAAACCCACAAATTCTTCAAACTACATTTTACCCCAGAAGTTTTGTGCTCCTGTGACAGGGGCATTTCTGAGTTACCTGTAGAACAGAATGCTTGATTTCCAATGTATTGGAATACTTTATTCTAGTTACTGCCATCCTTAGCATAAGAAGTCCTGTTACTGGATCAGCCAACTTAGTAGTTATGTATGATTGACACAAAGCTGTTTAAAAGTCAAGTTTACCGTTTTGTATAGAACTGTTCAACATGCCCTGCAGATAAATAGCAAACAGCAACTATGTATCCTTCCATTTAAAACATCTCTTAAGACATAATTTAAATTCCTGTTTATTATCATTCTTTCTGTAAAGAATGGCCAGAGAGAAACTGTCCTGAACTTGGGAACAATGATCCATTGCAGGTGGGGATTTGAATCATTACAAAAACCTGGAAAACTTCTTCAAAAGAGGGTTAGAATTGAACGGTTAAATGCATATTTAAGGAACAGGTAATCTACCTAAAATCTCTGTGATTCAAGATCAGAGGAAGTACCAGATGGCATCAGTAAAATCTCATTGGCAAAAGTTCATCATTTAAGTCAACTGGGAAAAATGTTGCTGAACACAGAGTTTTAATCTGTTGCCTTAAGCATAGTAGATATTCAGGGAAAAAAAGGTCAATTTGATGGTTCATAAAGCAATTATTTTCCCATAAAATTTCTTCTAAAATAATACACAAAACACAACCAAAGACAGTCACCACAAAGAAAATCTCGATGTTTTCTTACTTTGCAAAATAGTATCAAAAATATCAGGCCATGCAGTTGCCCTCAGAGAAATTACTCTCATGATAAGAAAATGTTTCCCATTGCACAGTGTCTTGCGCACGCAAAGGTATTGGATAGACATTTGACAAAACTTGACATGAAGAAAAATTAAAATACAGCATACTGCCTTTCAGAATGAGAAAAAATGGCCCTCAAACAAGGAACTCATTAAAAATCGGTAAAAAAGAGAATTTACTTGCTGAGTGAGGTTGCTGAGTCTCAAATCAGCCATCCTGTGCAGAGAATAGAGGCACATAGATGGGCTGGCATTGACATTATCCTCCAATAGAGATAGTGAGTAAGGACCAAGTTTTCTCAGGATTCAGACTATATTCAGGCTGACCGACAGAGTAAAGGAAAAGAAAAACCCATGTTTATTTAACTTTGTTTAACCATATGACATTTGGACACTCTATCTGCCAGCTCACTGAGGGCACCACAGCCCTGACTGTCCCTGCCTGTCCTACCCTGGGGCTCCCCTCACCCAGCCCACAGCCCAGGACCCCATGTTAGCCGTGTTCCTGACCCCCATCTGAACCTTGACACCTCAGCCTAGCCTTGTCATTATGGACCTGTTGCCTACCCACGGATCTGAACCCTGTTCTGTAGATTGACTTCCCAGATTGACATCAGACCTGCCTCACCACCATGATGTTGCCTTTTGATCCGGAGTCTTGCTTGGTCTGGGCTACCATCTCCAGACCTGTCCTGCTTGCTTCATTTGGTCATTGTGGTACTGGGACCTGGCTGGTGGGACACCTATAGCTCTGTTGTCCCCTGCCTGCTGTGTTACCTGCCACAGGATCCCCCATCTGCTGTAGAGAAGCCATACCAAGAGCCTTCCTGCTGATCCTGCTGGCTGCACTACCCATTCATTGTTACTCTTTGCTTTTCTAGCCAATATCTTACTTGCCTCTGCTCCCTTCACCACCATTCACAGAGGCTTTACATGGGCATTGGGTTAAAAAAAGAAAGCAGATACCCAGGATACCTTCAGTCAAGAAGAGCTAGTAGATTGCAAAGTCATGTTTCATCTCTTGTTTTCTCTCCTTTTGCTCTTTTATACCCAGAAATACATGCAACAGAATGAGGCAGAATTTTATCTGTTAAGATTCAAAGGCATTATGGTGCTTAGGATGCTAAGAGCTGAATAGAGCATTAAACTTGTATCTCACATCCCAGCAGAGTACTCAAACCTCTAATCTGTAATAAAAATGAGAAGAAATATCCTCCTCTACCTCCATGTCCTTTTTCATGCCCAGATGGCACATTAAAAGAAACCTGACAAAAGAAACAATAAAGAGTAAGTCCTATTTAGCTTCTCAGGAAGAAAAGATGCTCACAATTTCTACAAGGATTTTGAATTTTGGTTCCCAAGCAGAGTATCTACCTCCTAGCTTCTCCAGTTCAAGCACACTAACTCCAGAAAGGAATGAAGTTTCAGATACATTGCAGGATTTAGTGTTTCCTGTGTATTATCTCAATGTTCCAGTGCCTAAATAATCTCATGCATTTTAGGTGGTACCCACACACCTACACCAGTCCTATGTAAATTTTCTAGATTCCTGTCTGAGTGACAGGCAACTAAGAACTAGGTACTGCAGCAGCTCCAGCCTTCCTTACATTTGGCACATTACATATATATATTTTTAAAGTAGCAATTAAAATTCATGGTGCTTTCAAAAATCACACCATTTTAAAGGTAAAGACTTTTAATGCAGAATCTCTTGTGAAATGTCAATTGTGTCAAAGCCTTTGGAAACAGATGGAAACCACTTTGTCTTCTGTAGGACTCATCTGCACTGTTTTGCTTTTCTCTCATTGATGGTCAAGCTGGTTCCCATTGAAGACCCTATGGCCAGCCAAGGTAAAATTATCTAAATTGATGCTGTAAGAATGAAACTGTTGAACCTATAATATTGTAGGGAATTCTAGGTACCCAAGTGCAAGAAAAATGGGAGTTAACTACAGCAAGTTCAGAAAAATTATTATATGTTTGAGAGAAAATCCTTAGAAGAAAGCATAAGGATTTGATACAAACTTCACCAAATTACTTAAACTTTCATTGACTTTATAGGCTTTGGAATAAGCACAGGAATAGTTGTCTATGTATATTGTTTTCCTATGAAATTAAGGACACAACTATCTATAGATAACAGAAGACATAAATACCCATGGATAAAGAAATATTTATTTGGTAGAACTATAACTAGCAAATTTACTTTGGCCTTTAATTATGAGTCACTGTGTACCTTACAAACCTGTTAATTCAGGTTGTCATCTTTGAAGAACATTGCAGGCGTCCAAACCCCAGTAAGAAGTGGATCATTCATATTAAACCGAGTGATTGAAATATTTTGTTGATTTGATTTCATTAGTACCAGGAAGCAGGTGAAATTCCACACAAGCATAAAATAAATTCAGGATTAAATAAATAATAGGATAAGTACTGAAAATTATTGTCTAAGCATATTCTGAAAATTAGGTCAGTTGGGCTGGAAGCATATAAATTAAGTAAGTCCTTAAAGCTTGAGACATTAAGAAAAAAAGCTAGAATGTGTACTGTAGTTAGCCTTGTGCTATTGAACAACCTGCATCTATATCTATCTATAAAGAGCTTTCTAGCTCTTTAAAGGCCGTCCAATTTGGTATAACTAAGTTGTTCATATTTATTAGTGAATTTTAAACTCCAAAAATTCCTGTGAGGCTTTTATTCACAAGACAATGAGGTACAGATTAATTGACTTAATGATAAACAGGAAATTGAAAAATGCATCTTAGAAGTATCATTGCTGTGTTTTAAGCATCAGTTCAGTAGTCCTCAAATTTCCCACTTATCATCCACATTCCTACTGGTGTTTTGGGGCATGCAATTTTGCAGATTAATATAACAAGATCAAGTAGTTGTCTTGATGAAGAAATTGCTTTGCTCAGTCAGATTCTCCAGGCTGATCTGCTTGAAAGCTGTAAAGTTCTGCTGGTTTCAGCAAAGTTATATCCAGCTGAAGCCACAAAGGAGTGAGATTCTGAGCTCAATTATTAACAACAAGGAAATCAAATCTGGAAGTGTTTACCTTTAGGAAAAATATCTGGGCAGTATTCAAAAGAAAAGAAAAAAGACAGTCTTGGAATTCAAATGAGCCCAGAAACACGCATGGGTTGAAAACCACAACTTTACATAAATTTGTGTTTTGCTTCCTGCTTCTGGAACTGGTAGGAAAATGCAGTTGGATATAAAAATGTCACCACTGCCAAAACAACTAATGTGATGTCATAGGTAGATTAGTTACTTTAACCTGGGAAAAAGTCATGTGGGATAGGTGAACTCTAAAAAGAAGAAAAGATCTAGGTCCTACATAGTACCACAAAAATATGAGTCAGGGAAAAGAATGCTACAAAGGTGACTGTTGAGTAAATATGTCTGCAAATAGAATTCCAATAAAGCTAAACAGGAGGTTATTGCTTTTGAATATTCATGAGTTTGAATGCCCTTTTATTTGTAACGCATAGCATTTATATGATCATTTATAACATATTTATACATCAGGCTTTGTCAATTCTTATCTGTCATGCATCACTATGCTTGCAGGGCACGAAAGAAAATAAATTTTAAAGTACTACAAAACCACATCTTACTTAGCAACACTCTGTATTTCTTGTGGGAGATTCTAGACATTTTTTATGCTCCTGTCATTACAGAATAGAAGAAGAAAGTGCAGCAGTGCTACTCATCCTCAAATGTGTGGCACCATTCAGAATCAAGATCTATAACCAACAGGACGTATTTTTCACTGTAGAATTACACACTAGCAATACAGACCAAAATAGTTTCCAATACTAGCACAGAACTGCATAAGAAATTATGTTAGAACGAAGTTAAAAGAACTTCTATTGCAGCATTAATAATGAAGGGAGCTTAAATTGATTTAAAACATAACAGGAATTCTTTCTATCTAGCAGCAGAATCATATATGGTCTTGCATAAAAGGGTGACCAATTTGTAAATGAATTTTATTGTTTACTTTAAAAGGATGGGCAAAAAAGATACAAGAAAAGTCAGAGAATGAAGAAGAGGAAGACTAATCGGAGAAATTATTGTTTCAACTAACTATTGCTGTGCTAGTTTTTCTGGAGACATTACAAAATCTGCTTTTATCAGTTATGGAAAAAATATCAACAAACTAGGTACACTTATAAAACTCATGTGTTCTTTAGAAGAAGTGTGTTTGGGGGTACTAATGCTTGTTTTGGGAATATCTAGAACAATGGTTTCTAAGTGGGGTGCATGAATGCCAAGGGCTGCACAAGACAATCCATTGAGGTGGAGGAGAAAAATATTTTTTGTAGCATTAATAAATAATAAATGAAATTACAAAAAAAAAAAAAAAACTTTAAAAATAGTGTTTCTTTCATCTTTATTTCATTCTCTTTTTAATTTCTATCATTTTGCATAACATACAGAATGTGTTAGTACAGTATTAAATGTATATATTTTATACATTAATAAATACACATATACTGGGGGTACTGATAGGATGTACAATCAAAAATATTTGGAGACCACCAGTCTAGGATGCTTACTGCTGAAGGTCAACAATAAAAAATAGGACGCAGTCCAAAATTTGGTCAAGGGTGGCTGAGCAAGCGAGCTTAATAACATAAGGTTTAACAAACAAAAAACACAACAGCCCCTTTAGACATACTCAGCACAAGGACTTCTACAGCAGTTAAGGTCAGGCATAAAATCAACTTTATGAATACAAAAGGAAATTCAACAATATAAAGTACATAAAGGGGAAGGTAGAAAACATAATGAAGAAAAATAAAACTAGTAAATGAAATCCTAACTCAAATAAAGATAAAAAATCTCATAGGAAAAATAAGAGGACATAAATTATGATTAATTAAATAAAAAAGCAACTAAAATAGGAAAAAAAGAGAAATGAGGTAAGGAGAATAAAGATAGATGATTAGGATTGAAACAAAAGAGGGAAGAATGGAGGGTATTCTGGACAACATTCACATCTCTCCCTCTTGCTGGACTCCAAGACTCATTGCAGTCTAAAAGGATTTGAGCAATCACCTCCCAATTTCTAATTTGAGAGATATGACGAGGATAGATCATCTGAAAGAGATGCTCATAGAGATCATTTGGCATTTAATTCCCATTGTATCTCTCACAAATACTTCTGGGACCCAGGGTCATGGACATAGCCCTGACACAACAGGTACCAACCAGATACGTAATAGAAGCAAAATGAAGAGCAAAACGGCTAATGCTACACCCAGAATGTAGCTGTGATGCTAAAGCAGTAACTAAAAAGTGTTTGTACATTTCAGGCTCCATTTTACCAGCTTCCAAATGCGGCTGGAAGTCACACAGTAACTTTTGTGACTGAGAAGATAATGTAATTATAACATTGATTTCAGAAAGCTTAATTCTATGCAGGAAAAAAAAGTTACCACAGACAGGTGTTTCAAAAATAGCTTTTAACAAAATCTGATTTTTCAGAAGTTTGTTTCAATTCCATTTGATTATTGTGGAGCTTTAAGAGAGGGAGAAAAGAGAAAGCATCCATGTCATTCTGCTTGTGCTAAATAAGTATAAAAGATATTCTTTTGTTCCAGCATTTAGGAGGCTCCTTACAGGGAGTCTATCATATGAGCCACATAGTAGGTTTTGGGCTTGAGTTTGGGTACATTTATTTCTCTTATTTTCATTTATTTCTGTTATTTTCCATACCCAGAACACATACAGTGATCTAAATCTAAATCTGATTTTTCCACCTTCTATATTAACATGTATGAGAGATGAATGTTTAATGCCTAAGTTTTAGCTGCCCGCTCTGCCCTAGCAAGAACTCACAGCTCCTGAGTTCAGTGTTAATTCACAGGGGAAGTTAAATGTTTGAGAGACCAGAATCAGCAAAAAATAAACCCCAAGCAGTGAATCACCTCAATCAGTGTTGTGTTTCCTCTGATCCTACCCTCTAAAATATTAAACATGTTTGTACCATCACCTAATTCAGCATGAGATGATGCTTGCTGGTTGAGGACAAATGAGGACAGTGGTCTTTTGGAAATACCATTTGTCTCCAAAG
>JBCJKH010050545.1:22989-104655 GCA_039877255.1 Loriculus beryllinus | reverse complement strand
TTATGTTGAGGACACCAGAACTGCACACAATGCTCCAGGTGAGGTCTCACGAGAGCAGAGTAGAGGGGCAGGATCACTTCCTTGGACCTGCTGGTCACGCTCCTTTTCATGCGGCCCAGGACACGGTTGCTTTCTGGGCTGCAAGCACACACTGAAGCTGGCTCGTATACATTCACACTTACACTTACTCTCTCATCAACAAAACATTTACACTCCTTCAGGACCATGCAGCTGAAGATACTGGTTTTACATTCCTAGGCATAGAAATAAAGCTTGCACAGCTTGTCAGTGAAATCATAGAATCAGTTGGTTTGGAAAAGACCTTCAAGATCATCAAGTCCAACCACAAACTATGACCAAAGGTGACAGAGAAAGAATCCAAAACCCAGCTATCACAAAATCAGCTTCTTTTGGGAAAAAGAAAAAATTAAAAATACATAAATTTGACAATGCTGAAAAGCAAAATGTGCTACTTATATGCCCATACAAAAAAAGGCTATTCCATAGCATCCTGAAATATTCTGATAATCATTAAAGCAAGTCATATTAGAGGAAGGAATGGCTATAGTCTCATACATTACCAAATGCTACGGTCCAGCAGTCTCTTTTGCTCTCCCCCTGCACAGGTTCCATATTAGCGACAGGCATATCTTTCTGTCTTGGGTCCCACACCTTCACAGTTCCTGGGAAAGAAGGACAATGGATTTTATGTTATGGATACACTGGCACATTGCATTAATCTTCCCAGGGAAGGCCTTTGCTCTTGAGCCTGATCATACAAAACACAGGAGCATTTCTCTCCATAAAGAAAGCCTGACTGCATTTAGTGATTACAAAAAAACCCCAACCAAACAAAACCCAAACCCAACAAACAAAATAATGAAGCAAAAATGTTTGTTCAGGATTTATTTTCTCTAGCTATCATTTTGCATTTATTCTACACTGTATTCTTACCATCTCAGTGACAACAGTTTCTTTTGCTTATCTGCAGCTTCTAAAAGAATTAAGAGGAAATTTGTCCCAAGCAAGATTCATAGGACAGCATAGGAAGAGCTAGGAACTAGTTGCAACAGGTTTGTAACTAGTTCAGATGGCAGACTGTGCCCTGCCATCAGATTTCTCTGACCAACTGAAAAGACTTTCAGAGTTCACTAACTCACCATCTCGACTGCCAGTGACAATTTCTGGTGCACCTTCCCCAATTCCTAAGCCACCTACACCATCTATACTGTTTATGATTTCCTTATGACCTTTCACAGAATACACTGGTATTTCAGGAGCTTCTAAATTCCTAGGCAAGAAAGAAAAAGAACAGATAACACAGCATTTTCCTTGACACTTGGGATTTGTATAAAAATGAGAGGAAATTGAGCACAAATTATATAAAATTAACAGTGGGAACAAAACATGGGTATCACCACTACGAACCATAAGTCTCTGATTCCTTCTCTGGCTACAGCTTTAGACCGGTCCGAATGGTTTTGCTCGGTTCTGGACTTCCCTGTTTGTAAAGGCAGTTGTGGGATTCAGCACAGCAAGAACCAGTTCTTATGCTGGGCTTTAAATGAATCATGCCACAGATCAAAACACTCCAATTAGTTGTACTCTCTGACTTTGCTCACTGATCCCCACCTAGCTCTGACTCCTGCTCTTCAAATGCAAGTTGCATCCAACTGGGGGTTTCACGGTTCTTTGCCAATGATTCCCATCCTTTGAGAATCCTTTGGAATTTTGTTCTAAATTTCACGAGGGACTAATCTGTGCTGCTATTCCAACAAAATAGAACCTTGTCAAGTGAAAGATTTTATTACTATTATTATCAATAAAATAACAATATAAAGAACACCCCTTTTTTGACCCCACAACTTAAATCTGTGTAGGCAAACTGATTATCAAATAAAATATACAAATAATTCAGGGACCTGAAAAAAAAACATTGGAAGATTCAAAATTAAACATCTGTATTTAATCTAGACATCAGATTTAGGTTCTTACACAGGTTAGGATGTTGTATAGGTTACCTTAATCGGTACTCATGCATCCATTCAAAGCCTCTTTTCAGAAGAGGACTAAGCAGAACTTTAAGAGGTGTTTGTCGCTGCACACAGAAGATGCCAACGGAACAGACTGAATTAAACCACTGTGCAGAATTCATGTTGATTTACAGAACAGGCATGGTCCAAACACAGTGGCCAGCAAAGCTTATGACCCAATCTCAATCACACGCAGCACAGAGAGCATTTTACATAAAAGCCACACACACAAACATCGGTTCAGGCAGACAAGTACAACACAAAATGAAGAAGCTTCCAGTGAATACCTGTGCTTACCATATGTTAAGGCTTCCACCAAAATCTCCTGTAGCTAAGTATCGCTGCTGCAGAGATGTAGCACCAAAAGTTCCACATTTTATAGGTTTAGCCTTTTCAATCTTGTAAAGAAAGGATACATTCTGTGTCAGCACATGTTAACAAACAACACAACCGCAGGCTGCAGCAGCAGTTCCTTGCGAGTCCAGGGGCGATGGATTTCGGTGACATGTACACAGGCTATTTTGGGGTAATAAGCAATGGAAATGCTATCAAAGGCAAAGACACTTGGTGTTTGTTTCTTTGTGCAAAGAACAGACTTCAGTTTAATGGTGTTAAAAACTCAGAACAAATCTCACTTCAGCTCAATAATGATACTCATTAGAGGCTGCAGTCTCTGCGGATTTGCAAATACAACGCAGAGGGACACCAGAGCCCTGCTGGAATACCAGGAGGGGGGAATCAAGCAGTTAATCTGTAGCAGCTTCACGTACACTGCCTCCGTCCTACAGACCCACAGTTTATTTGCTTGTGCCCCGGGGGTCTCTATGGACCTGAGGCGCTGTTACCCCCGAAAATCAGCAAATCCACAAAGGTCAGTTTTAGTTAAAAAGCAAAAAAAACCCACCCCAAAACAATAACAACAAAATCCCAACCGAACAACAACCCTCTCCCCCAGATAAAAAGACCCAAACCAAACCCTCAGAACTAAACAATGAAATCTCCCAACTCCAACCACAACCGGAGCCAGCGTTCCCTCTAACGCAAGCCATGACAACAAGCCAACAAACGCACGCCAGCCTGGCGCGACACGAACGGCAGGCACCGCGAATGGAACAGGCAGCCCGGGTCCGATACCGGGGTTTGGCCTTCAGTTCTTTATAACTCTCTAGCTCCGAACAAGCGCCCGTGTCCCTCATCCCAACCGGGATCAGGCCGGCGCTGTGGCCCCACGGCTGGGCCTCATCCCTGCAGCAGGGATCATAGGATCACAGAAGCAGAGAAAGATCGCACAGTTTTGTTGGAGAGGCCCTTCAAAGCTCATCCATCCAACTGCAATGAGCAGGGACATCTTCAACCAGATCAGGTTGTCCAGAACCACATCAGCCTGGCCCTGAATGTCTCCAGGGATCCGTGCCAGTGTTTCACTGTAAAGCACTTTGTCCCCTGCACCTCCCCTCGTTCAGTTCAAACCCATCACCGCGCTGCCGTCACAGCCGGCCCCGACACAAGCCGTGTCCCATGCCGGTCCCCTCACAAGCCGTGTCCCATGCCGGTCCCCTCACAAGCCGTGTCCCATGCCGGTCCCCTCACAAGCCGTGTCCCATCCCGTTCCCCTCACAAGCCGTGTCCCATCCCGTTCCCCTCAAGCACCCCGCAGTGTCGTGCCGGGCTCCCCCCGCTCACCTCCCGCAGCAGCTCCAGGCGCGCTCCCCTCAGCTCGTACACTTGGATGAGGCCGGTGCCGCGCGCGGCGCTGCCCAGGCACAGGAGGCGCGCGCTGCGGGGCACCCACCTGCAGTCGAACGGGGTGAAACTGAGCGGGTGCTGCACGTGAGACACCACCTGCGGCCGATCCAGCACCGACGACATCCTCGAACCGGGTACCGAGCACCGGGCACCGATACCGAGCACCGATACCGAGCACCGGCACCGAACACCGCTACCGAGCACCGGATGGGGCGGGCGCAGGGAGCGGAAGTGCCCGTTGGCGCTCTTCCGGCTAGGCCGTGTGGAGGCACGCGGGCGGCGGTCGGAGCGGGGTCCCCTCACGCCGTGCCCCGGTATGCAGGCTGAGGCGGCGGGCGATGGCGGCGGCTTCACCAGCGTCGTGTCCAAGAGGAGCCGGAGGAAGCGGCGGGCGGCGGGGACCGCCATGGACACGGCGGAGCCGCGGCCCAGCAAGAGGCCGGCGTTCCCGCCGGTGGCTGCTGAAGCGCTCGGGGTACGCGGGGCTTGGAAGCGCGGCCTGGTCTGTGCGGGGCGGCCCCTAGGCTCGCCGTGTCCGTCCTCGGCCTTGCCTCGCTTCACGGGCTTCTCTTCCCGTTAGGTTGGAAAAGGAGAAATACGGAAGGTTCCCGTGCCGGCCAACAGGTACACGCCGTTAAAAGAGAACTGGATGAAAATATACACCCCTATCGTGGAGCACTTGCAACTTCAAATCAGGTTTAACTTGAAAACGAGGAACGTGGAAATCAAGGTAAAGAGAACGCCTTCTGCTTCCCACTGATAACCTGAAACGCGGTGCCTGTGCTCGTAGGTGTTCCTGTTTCCTGTATTAGACTAGGGAAGCGTTCTAATGCTTAGAAAGATGGAAACTGTACGGCTTCACTTAACCAGAACATCCTCACAGGGGGGTTAATCTTGTCACATTTGTTAGTTGCTGCTTAGAAGCAAGTGATTAATGCAGGTAGTTTGAAAGTGTTAATCCTTTCTAGAAGGGGCCAGCCTAAGATTGGGGGGGTGCCAGTTTTTATAGGAGAAAATTACATGCTTAAGAATTACCAAGACTCTTACTCCATGTGTTAGACGTCATTTTGGAATGCAATGTCTGATAGATTTTTAAGGTTGCTAAATACTTACATGATAATTTTGAGCTAAGAGTGTCTTGAGCGGAGCACCAAATCCAAGGGCTTTTGTTTGTGGCAGAAGAGGGCTGGTCGTTTAATGGCTTGCGATTTACTTTTAGCCACTCTTTACTTTTGTTGGTTTGCTCTAAAGTGTTAAATACAGAGGCTTGGGTGACATGGTTGAGTGTGGGGTGTCCCTGCTTACGGCAGGGGGGTTGGAACTGGATGATCTTAAGGTCCTTTCCAACCCTAACGATTCTATGATTCTATAGCTAGAAAGAAAGACAAGTTTTCAGACACTCTCATTCCATTCAGTAATTGCTGTGAGTGCAATAGTGATGCCCTGTTCAGGAGAAGCACCACTAACTGAACACCCTCTGATTACAAGATGCAGAACCAGGTATTTGTCAAGCATCCGTGAACAGTGACAAGCAGCACAGCAAGGTGGATTTGAAGAATATACAGAACCAACCAGTTGTCTCTTGTACCATTTTTCTTTCCTTTACAAGCCTCAAACAGAAAAACGCCTGTGCTGATTAACTCAAATACAGGATCATCACCCAGCACAAAACTAAGCTCTTACGTGTGACCTCCTCTCTCCCACCCAGTTAACTCTGAATCAAGTAGAAAGCTATATTTAAAATAAAAAACTCATCTGAGATGTTCCCTTGGCTTTTCCCTCACCACCACAATTTAATCAGCTTACCGCAGCTGGAGTCATCACTTCAGCTAAGTGACAGCCTGCAATCAGCTTTTGAAATACCACAGCCTTTACAAAAGAAAGCGTTTTTGACACAAACCTATATAAAGCTGCATGCTGTGAAGCTATGCATCAACCCTTCATCATGCTCCCGCTATAAAAGGTTTCAGCAGTGGGTAGAGCTGTTGAGCAGGTGCTATCTGCTTCCCAGGTTGTCCTAGCTGCAAAAGCTGTTGTCACTAAGGGTCCACTGCTGCTAGCTCTCAATATTAATCTTGTAGGTTAACATGATGCTGCCACACAGCAAGCACATGTGTACACTAACTACAGCCATTCTGGAGAACAGACCTACAAGACCCAACACTGTAAGCTCACACACACAGGATTGCCTGAGCTTGTAAGCCCAACCACTTAGCATGCTTTGACTATGCTGCTCATTTTTCAGTTCGTGGAACAACTGGTACACAGCCCAACAAGAGTTAGATGAAGAGATTTATCTACTCATTTATCTACTTATTTTCCTGTGACTGGCAGCTTACATGGCCCATCTCTTCCCTAGCTGAGGTGAAACCAGCTACAGCATAGGCTTAATGTAAGTTTCACCTTCCTTCCTTCCTCCAAAGAGGGCAATTAGTTATTTACACCAACTGTTTGCACATCCCTAGATTCAGCATGGGATCCTGTCCCCACAAGCTAGCTCAGTATCAGTATTACTATGGGCTGAAGTCTGAACTCAGAGCAATGCCCTGCAGCTCCAGGAGGACCTGCCTGAAAACAGTAGCCCTTTGTACCCAGGTCTGTCTCCCCTACCTTACAGGAGTCAGCCTTGCTCACTGTAGTTGTGATAATGACAGCTTACAGTTACCATGAGCAGATGCACAAGTCAAAGCCTTGGAGGTAGGGCATGTTTGCTGTGACTCATGTTTAACACTAATTCTCAAGTTTACACCAACTACAATCAAGTTAAAGGTTCATTTTTGATATTGCCTTAACCACAGCTCAAGCAGACTGCAGCAGCACAGCCAGGAAGATGTGTTAGCAAACAAAACCAGCTCATCTAGCATAACTAATAAAAGCAAATCACTTAAATCACAAAGACATTCAGTTAACACATCTAAGACAGTTCAGGCCAAAACAACAGTTTATTTAATTGTCAGCAACATCTCAACCATCAAAAAAATAAACTCTAACACGGATGGATGGAAGACTTCTCTACAGTGTAACTAAGTGGGCTCTGAACCCAGGGGTTTGAACTGGAGTGACATTTTATTATTCATCCAATAAGTTAGGAAGCATGAAAATAAAGTGCTTCATTTCTGAGCTGGCATGAGGTCATCAATAGACTGGCCTCTTTCAAGGCGTTTTTCCATTTCAATGAGCAGCTTCACACCATCCACCACCATCTGCACCAGCTCCACCTCAGAGAAGCCAAGACGATCAGCATTGGAGATATCAAACACTCCTCCAACAGCAGCTGTATCCACACCACCTGGAGCAAGAGACAGAGTTAACACACTGACCACAACTAGAGTAGGCAAGTTCTACCTTTGTTCCTTCACCAGCCTGAGATACGAACACAGCAAGATAAAAGTGCCACTGCTGCCACTGCCTGCATGCAGGGAGATAAAGCTGCTTGTGGCCACCAAAATGAGCCACCCAATGTGACAGCTCTTTACTCTTTTAACCCATGAGCAGCCTAACCTGTGGTTAGAAGTGCCCAATATAGCTATTTCCTAGCCAGAAATTAAATCAGGATTCCCATCCCTGCTTGTAACAGAACAGCTGCCACCAGCTCGACCTTATCTGATGCTAAGAATACCACATACAGAACATACCTAGACAGCCAGATGCAGTAAGGCCTACACAGTGCACTTGCACACCCACCTCCTCCAAGATGCAATTTTAAGGCTTAGCTCTCTCCATGTACTTTACAAGGGTACCTTTTGAATCGTCTGACAGGCACGGCCAGTGTGAACCAAGCCATAGTTGTGACTGTAGCCAGGCTTCTGCTGGCATCTTAGAGCAACCTCACTACGACATCACTACAACCTCTCACCTGTGCCTCGTTTCTGCAGCCGAAGTCTCTTGAGGACCTCTCCAAACTTCTCATGTTTCCCAAGGTTTGGTAACTTGATGTGCACACCAGCACGGAGCCCTGTTCCAAGGTTGGATGGGCAGGTCAGGACGTAGCCCAAGTGTGGATTCCACATGAACTCGTGGTTTTTGGACTTAAAGAGATTTTCTATCTATAAATGCAGAGAATGGACAGTTAGAGATTGTTCGCCGCATGAAGGATGCAGGTCATCCATTAGTGCTCATTTACAGCTTCAGTTACATAGCAACAGCCTCAACACTTTGAACAGCTATTCATATCAGTGACATAGGCTCCCTCCATTGGGAAAGATGGGCCACCAACAAAGGGCTTTCAAGGCCCTTGCTCCTAGCAGTGGGAGAGGCCAAGTTTACGCTACAAAATCTCAAGTCACTATCTGCTGGAAAGCTTGATTTAGTACATATCCAACTGGCACGTCTGTTTGGATTAGGGAAGAGGCTGGTAAAGCTCAAGTTCATATCAAGACCAGAAGATGAGAGAAGCATTCAGCCTAGAAACTGTAGTCGAGCTTTGCCCATCCACATTCAAGCAGTTACTCCTCCTACCCAGGGCACCTCAACGCTTGATTTCTAAAACCATGGATAATCTCCTTTAAATACAGTTTAAACACTTGGGTGAGGATGCCATATCAGAGGACACATTCTAGACTTCATAGCCACAATGCTTTGCCTATGTAAGTGTTTCAGAGCCCTCACAGCTCTGGACCACATCAGGATGTTCCCAGAGACTCAGGTTAAGGAACACCACCACGCAGGACTCCACAGGGGGCTTTCATAGAGTCTGCATTCTCAGATCTAACCAGAGAGACATGTAACATTTAAACCTACAGTTCAAGCAATACTGATTTACCTGTGTTAGCCCAGTACAGAAGCGAGTAAATACTTCCTTCATGTTGCCACCTTTCTGCATGGAAATAACTCTAAGGTGATCCTCCTCATTGATCCAAACAAGGAAGGTCTTATTATCATTGTGCCTAGGAAACAAGGTGAACAACTTGTCTGTCCCACCTGACATTTTCAAAGTAACTGTAATAGCATCAAATTACTCATCACTGCAGCTTTTAAGAGGATCACTTAGTTGCTTCTTCCAAGAAATTACTCATGCCTCTTTTGTTCATGCAGGACTTAACAGAGTTAAGCTACCTTCTCTTTCCAAGAGGTAGTTTAAATTAGTCTATACCTAAACATAACAGAATGAACAAGTACAGGACATGAGCTAGCCTTAGGATTTGACATAAAAACCCGTCATTCCCCTAGCTCACTTGTGGCTCAAGCTCACAAACGTAAAGGATTTCCCCTGTTCAGCAGAGTTTGCAGGAGGGTGATCACTATAGACTGAGGCAGCCCTGTACAGTGACGTTCATAATGACACCACATTGACAAAGTGAACAAATGCTTTTATCAGAATTTTGTCAGATTCTGTTAACCTGCACTTTGTACCTTAACAGAGAACTAAGTTGAGTTTTCACTATTCATTTTTGAGCGGGGCTCTTCAGACACATTATAAAAACCTCTGAACACCAATAGGCCCCTCTTGTCCTAGCTTGCAGCTGGCAGCAAGCACTATCATAAATATTTATCATGCTGATAATTTCTCAGCTTGATTAGAATCGAAAATTAACTATACCTGAGGAAAGTTATTTATGCAGGCAACACTGAGACTTTACACATCAAACCTGTACATTAGTCATGCTCAGGTGACAGCACTATCTAGTGCTGGCAATCTGCAGGTAGATGATGCAATCTTAAAGGTGACCTCCAGAAACAAAGCATGCTTCCTCTGTGTTGTATTCCTAGTGCAGCTACAGTAATAAGATTGGAGTACTACAGCTGATAAAAACCTAGCCCTTAGCTTATAAGGGAGCAAGTTAATTATGTTGCAGAAGCTCCGGAGATGCAGTTTTATGTAGGTGACCTATATCTGATAAGCAAAAGCCTTCCATTCCACACCTCTGCATCAGTCAACTCATGCCACCAAATATATCTGGGGCCAAGGGGAGAAGTCTTTCCAGTAGTCTGTTATCCATGAGTTTCTGCAAGCAGAAGCGATGAGACTATTATGCATTCAGTACAAAGTCTGAACTAAGCAAATGCTATGGCTTATTACCACAAGATACTCTAAGCTTCGGGGACAAGAAACTGAATGTAGTGGCACATATACTCCTTTGTAAGTGATTTACTTTAAGCTACCTCAATTATTGCCTGGGGTTTCACTAACCTGTGCTGGATGGGTAGGCTCTACCTACAGGCTAGCGAAGCTGCCTTGTTCCTACCAGCCCAACGTGAGGCATAGTAACACTTGTCCAAACTCCGCCGGTTCAGATGCAACCTCCCCAGAGGATACCATACAAGATTCTCATTAGATTCAGTAATAAGAGCCCAGAAGCTGCCATTTTGCCCCCAGTATAATCCATACCTGAAACTGCAAGATTTTTGTTCGTAATGACTTCATACAGCTCCCCTCTTCCAGACATACTCACCAGATACCCCTGGCATCAGGCCAATCTCGTGCCATCCCGGATGCCAACAGAAGAGGAGAAACTGGCTTGTCAAACAAGAAGTGATCATCAATCAGCTGCTGCTGCTCTGCTTCAGTCATGTTCCGCAGAGCATAGTACTTGCCCTTGAGATCACCTTCCAGGCTACCCAGAGCTGAAAGAGAGAGTCACTTTAGGATGGGACCGAAAATGCTAGACATCCTCAGCACTTTAGAGACCATAAACAGAGTATGGCAATGTCTGATCTGCTGGGTTTGGTTCTTCCCTTGCTTTCATCTGCAATGCCAATGCCTTTGTGGGATTACAGAACTTAAGGCAGCATCAGATGATTTGTCTGCAACTTCCAGGCTTAAACAAGTAGTCATTGTCCCCTTACAATGATCATTACTGCTGCTTAACTGTAGAAGTGACATGCTTTCTTCCGTGGAGAATCAAGGTCATGAATACAACAAACAGCATTACTCCATTCAAGGACTGTTACCCTGCCCTTGAGAGGTTCTGGAACAACTGCACTCTCAGCCTCCAGAACTGCACCTTGTGTGTATCCTTTCCTCTCAATGGAGTTGGGAGGCAATAGAAAAAACCTGCAGCTGAGGATTTCCACTAAAAACTAGGGCTTACTCTAGTCAATTGCATATCTGGAGCAAGACTACACCTCTAAGCAAACTGAATGTTAATGAAAGTCAATTAAAAGCAGCCACAAAATACTGCAACCATGACTCAAGCCCTGAAGTTGCTACATACCTGTTTTATTTCAGGTTTGAGCCGTGATGAACCAACCTCTTTCCCCACACACAGAGAAAAGAAAGCTTTCAAGATCAGCAAAGGTCAACTCAATGCAGTACAACTTCCCTCTGACATGTGCTCTTGCTCTTGGCTACAAACAGCAATGCTGAGGCAGCTGCAATGTAATAGGCCTTCTTCAGGGAAGGCTCCATGTTCACACCAAATCTTGAGGGAGGCAGCTTTTGCCAACTGCAACCATTTTCAAGCTGCAAAGAACATCACTTGTGCAAAGGACACAATATTCCCTGATGCCTCCAGTTTTCACTTTACCTTCAACAGAGAGCTTTTCAATAGCCCGCCTCTCTCCTCGACTGCAGTGAGGGGGAAGGCAGAATCCACGGATGCTTCTACCAGTTCTGACACGGGAGCTTAGCACGTAATTCGGATCCAGATCATCACCTCCCTACAAGATTAGGAAGCCAGTGAGTACAACCTTGCTGTCAAGGTACCTACCCTCAAATACATGTTGCTGCCATACATTTAAGTGCGCACCTTATACCAGAGATATTGACTACCTGGCCTGCAAGCAAGGGTCTTACTTCAGGACTCTTTTGTCTTCAGCATTAGCTCAACTATCTGTTTAACAATACTTGTTCTGAGACTAAGGCTACAGATACCAAGTAGAACAGTTCATAGAATAGTAGTTCATAGAAGTAATGCTAGAAGATTTTACGTCCATTTCAGACAACAGTCTGGGCTTCTGCTACCTCATCAGATCTGCAACCCAGAGGCATCAACATGAGGTAAACCCTCATTCAATTAGGTGCTTACTCTTGCAAATTAGAGTTATTAACTACTATCACCCAAAGACTCTTATTCTCAAGCTGACCTCTAGTTAGCCGATCAACACAGCATTAGGGATTCCTAGAGTCTACAGTAACATCTGAAATGCACAAAATGGGCAAAAATCCTTACTTGTAGCCATAGCAATGTCTACTCTGAAGTATGAGACAACCAAGTGCTATTTAAGATCCAAAATCAGATGGTGTTTTATGACAGCCCTTGACTCCGAGGACTGTGTGGTTTAAAGCTTGACTGCTACAACCCCATAGCTCATGGAAACACATGTTGAACATGTTTGGCATGACTGACACTGCAGCAGCACATGAAGCCACCTCATAGGTCTGACTGCATTGGACACGCAGCCTGTGGGTATGTCCCGGGCGAAAGCAGGGAACAGAGCCTGAGCCATCATTTTAGGCAGCTGCCAACAACTTTACCCAGTCCTCAGACCAGTAGGCATCAGTAATTGATCAGAAGTTTATACCTGCAGATTATCAGCATTCAGGTCGGTCTTGTGCTGATCAGTTGGTTTGTAGCCACCATGCCTGTCTTCAATAACTGGATCAAAGAGTTCCTTAAACACCTCATAGGATTCTTCATCGCCAGCTACGCATCCTACTGTCATTATGAAGGGATGGCCTGAAGTAAAATCAGAAGAGCTAAGTATGGGTGATGTTTGGCTGTACTCCAGTGCAGCACTAACCGGACAAGTTCTGTAGTGGTAGGTCTAGTCACTTAGAAATGCATCCTTACATAAAAACATCTGGAGAGACCCTACATTTTACACTTCATCCAGTCAGTCAAATGCAGTGCTATGGAAACTCGTAGCTGTTGCCATTAAACCACACTTAATTGTCAAGCTTGGTTTAGGACAATTTCGCATAGCATATCCAGTTTCACTAATTTAGAACACCAGATAGAAATTTTTGCCTTAGCAATCATGCTTTGCTGTAAGCAAGAAAGCTTCAATTTTTGTCTCTTCTGCTACAGAGCTGTACTTCTGTAGTCTGCTCATGAACACCACCTCCACAAAATTAGTTTTAAGTCACCATATTCAAAAGCACCAGTAATTTCAGCTGGCTCACACAGAACATTCTCAACGCATTTTACCAGGATTATCAACCCCAGTCTGAATGACATCATCCAGGGTGAAGCCACTGGGTGTGACTCTGTCTCTCAGTTTCTTGTATAAATCCAGGGTTAGAACTTTAGCCATGTGGTTGTTGTGGCTTCTCACGTCCGGATACTCCTCATCAGGAGGCAGTCTCTGATTATTTAGTTGGGCCATTTTGATATTGCTAGAGTAAAAATAAATACTGTAACGTTAACACGTAAACACATCTGTTCCCCTTTTTTCATAGA
Source organism: Loriculus beryllinus (assembly GCA_039877255.1). NCBI lineage: Eukaryota > Metazoa > Chordata > Aves > Psittaciformes > Psittacidae > Loriculus > Loriculus beryllinus. Next base: position 91,535 of record JBCJKH010050545.1, on the reverse strand, counting down.
AGTGCTAAAGAACATCACATAACCAGTTTGGAATAGAATCAGACCAGAACAGCCAGGTAAGCTGACTTTCTTTTCCCCGTTGTGTTATAATTAGAATGCATTTGGGGTTTGGGTTGGTTTTGGGTTTTTTTTTCTTTTCTGACTGAAAGTACTTAGCAGAGCAGTTACATAATTGAAGCGCCTGGAAATCAGTATGTCAGATCACAGCAAGCAACACGGCTTGACAGAACAAGGCCCCTTTTAACCAGCCACAGTTTAGAGCCGTCTTTCAATGCTTTACAAGATTTGCCTCTTAGTAACTGAAGAGCTTTGGATGCCATTGTCAAAAAGCACTTCCAGTACGGAGGGAGAACAGATCATCATTATGCAGATATAACGGTCCCCCGCCATTACCTGGGTTGTCAACCCCAGTCTGGATAACATCATCCAGCGTAAATCCACTGGGAGTCTGCTTATCCCTCAACTTCTTGTACAGCTCCAGGGTGAGCACCTTGGCCATGTGATTGTTGTGAGCTTTCAGGTCAGGGAACTCATCATCGGCAGAGAAGTTCATCTTCAGGAGGTTGTGGGTGTTTGAGAAAGGCATGTCTGCCCCTACCTGCAGTCACTGGGAAGAAAAAGGAGAAGCCTATCACCGGGGGTTCGGCAGGCTCCGGACCGCCCGGGGGGAAGCCAGGCACCCAGGCAAGGTCACCTTGGCTGTCATTCCGCCCGTGCCGTTCACACCTTTGCAACCACATCACCTTCCGCAAGAGCCACGAAGGAGCAACGGAAAACGTTCTTCACCGCCCCCCGACATCCCCTCCGCGAGGGCAGGGGCGAGGGCACCGCCCGGGGCAACGAACGCGCCCAAGGTCGAGCGGAGAGACCGCGGCAGCTCATGGCAGCCCCCGCCGGCGGCTCCGGGAAGAGGGGCGGGGGTAGCGGCGCGGCCGTCGCGGGGCAGGGCGGTTGAAGGCGCGGCCCCACCGGCACCCCGGGCCGGGCGGCAGGTGAGCGGGGCGGCACCGCGATGCCCTCTGAAGGCGGCCGCACCTCCAACCGCCACTAGTGGGCTAAAGGAGGACCCGCTGCGCCCGCCGCCCTCCGCGCCCCCGGCTGCTCCCCGACTTAGGAGCGGAGCGGTGGGAAGCATCCAACGACTCATTACACAACAGACGGCTCCCTCGGGGGACGTGGCTGGGGCGAGCATATGTAACTACCCTGCTAAATACCGGGTTAATCTCGTTTTAGAGCGGGACCGGCTCCAGCTGAGGGCAAGCCCCGTAAGCACCTGCGCCCCACCCCGCAGGAGCTCCGGTGCCGCATCCCCCGCCCCGGCCGGACGCCCCTGCCCTGTGCTGCCCTCCGCCGCATCCGCTCCCCTTCCTCAGCCGGACAGGGTCATCCATCCCACACAGCGGGAGCAAAAACATAATAAAAAACCACGCTTTTTTCTTTAAACTAAATCTTATTTTAAAGCTACAGAACGGCTCGGCTGCCCCAGGACTTACCTAGGGCTCCGCAGCCAAACCGCAGCAAGTACCTCAGCGCCGCTCCTCACCCCACTGCTGCCCTAGCTGAGTGGAGCCTGGCACCGCCGCCGTGCCTCTTTTATATAGAGCGCGACCCGCCGCCCCATTGGCCGCTATTTATAGCCCATTCATTCCATTGGGCCAGGCGCGGCAGGGTGGGGTGAGTGCCTGCCGTTGGCTGGGCCCGCGCTTGCCGCCATTTTGCTTGTGTCCGGTGAGGGAAAGGGGGCTCCGGTTCGAGCCGCTCCCCGCGGTCGAGCGGTGACCGTGCCTCGTCGGGCCCATTGGATACGCACATGCACATGCACATGCACATGCACATAGGGATTCCGCCTCGGGGGTGCCACCGCACACCCGTGCAGGCATGTGGCCTGCTGCCAATCTGCTTCACACCTTGGTGTTAACGGGTGTAATAATTCCCCTGCGTAAAAATACGGCTTCGGAGTGGCAGGGCTGTTCTGTCCCGGTGCCACCACTGTAAGTCTGGCTCTAAATCCTCCTGGCACCCAAGAGCATCTGCCTCATTTTATAGAGGAAGGGCTGCTGCTTTGCCTCCAGCACGTGTGAATCTGTGGGCTGAGCTTATGGTTTAATATGAAAGGAAATGGCCTCTTTCAAAGTGGTTGTGATAAGGACAGGGAGTCTCCTGCTCTTGTCATGTGCCAAAAAAATAAAGGCTTAATCTTTATGGGAGAGCAGCTGATTTTCCTGCTAAAGATGGAAGGAGGAAGGTTGGGATTTGACCTCTCTAAAGTCCACCTGAAATTTGTGAAAATAGTGACTATTAAAAATTGGACTGTTGGTAAGAATCAGCAGGGTTTGTCCCAAATATAAGATGCAACTGAGGATCCCATTGTTCGCTGAAATAAATACACTAACAGTATGACTATCTTGATCTTTCACCTTTACATAATAGTTTATTTTTCTATGACATGTAGTTCTCGCAACAGAGCCCACGTTTATCCTCCTGTCCCAACAGCGTGTACTTACCCATGTGAATGCAGACCCAAGTGGCAGAGGTGCTTTCTTCGACCCAAGCTGTGAGTATCATGACACGTCAGCCAGAGCTCTTTCCCCCCACAGTTCTTTTGGCACCAGAGCCACTACCCTTACCTCACCAGCTGGAAGCACGTGCACTTACAGAACTGATCAGGAGTAAAAAAAAAAGTAACATACACCTAATTACAAAATAAAATCCAGAGTGCTGTGTTTGGCTGCTATCCAGATTTCCACGTTATTCCAGGTCTCATAGACCAAGATGCTGAGTACACAGATCTCCAGCAGAAGCCCAGGGCTCAGCATCTGTGTAAGTCCAGCCTCTTTATCTCCCGGATCAAAGAACAAATCTCCTCTCTAGGTCTCCTCTGACTTTTTAACCTCACAAAATCTCCCTCTGTGTTTTACTTTGAGTTTCATACAATGCTCACGCTTCACAGTAGTGTAAATTGCAAATAAGGTAAGTGTAAAATTGTACCCAGAGTGCCCAAATTAAATGTAATATTGCTGGATGACCTCAGTGGCAAAGATTGTTTTGATTGTGGATATTTTTTTAAATGTAAACCACTCAGATTTAATTTTTAATTTAGAACAACAAAAAAAAATCAAGAACATTTTCTTACACCATATTTTTGCAGTGTTTTTCTTCATTAAAACGAAAAAAAAAGGCATATCAGGATAGGTATTGAAGGCTCATTTTGTCTTATTTCATAATTTCTTGCTGCACAGAGAAGCAATCACCTGTTCTGTACTATAATTGTTCTGTAGATTCGTTCAGTCAAGGTCACCTCAAGAACCAAAATCCAAGAATCCATTTCTATTCACTGGACAGGATCTTCCCCTCCCAGTCCTGCAGAACAGGGAATACCAGTCATTATTATAAACAAATATATTCTCAATGTGCCGTTCTGACACAGACGCCTCTTCATAAAACTTCTTCCAACAAGAAGACATGGAAAGAGACAAACAAACAGTGCAAACTAACCAAAACGTACCAAATTTACCTGTTTAATAAACACTGCATCCTCTGCCTCATGTTCCTCACCACTACTTGACAAATTTCTAGCCTGCAGTAAGTCAGCAGTGGCTTCTGCCTCACTGGGTTTTATTCACACAGCATTTTAAGATTTGATGAAAGCTGTGTGTAAATTGGATCCTACCTTTCTTACAGTATCCCATCCCAGCTTCCCTAGTGACTTAATTATAGATGCTGTGCCATGTGTCAACAGCCTCTGATCAACCGTTTTATCTTGCTCATCTGCTGAGACTTTCTTTGGATAAGCCGGTATGGCCTGTTAGACTGTGATAAAGGCACCAATACTTACCTTCCATGCTGGGATGACATTGTAGTGCACGCTGACTTACACACCACGTTGCCGTTCTGCAGCTCAGGATGGAAAGGTGGGGTGATTACTCCAGAGGTCTCTGCACCGAGCTTTAACAATGAAGAATTAAGGGAAGTTAATCATAGGCCATGCAGCTAACTTCCTAAGAGGCTTAATTATAGATGTTGTGCAGTGCACAACTGCAAGAGATGGGTGCTAGATACTGAATGTGTCTTCTGAAATTACTTGCATGAACGTAAGATGAACTTGAAGAATTAGGATCTTCGTGAAAATCTAGAAGAATATACCATATTAGAAAACAGCAAGAGAAAGTGGTTTACTAAAACAATTGAATTGTTTCCAATTCCTACCTGACAACTGAAAAATTAAACTAACACTCGTGTTGGTAGATTAAAGAAATTGGTTATAGCTGCATCTGCTTAACTTCTGGACTGAAACTTCTCTTCCCATTTACATTTGCTGCTTAAAATACATTTGCCTAGTTATTATCCTTGGTGTATTTTTTTTACATTGCTTAGGCAGTCTGCTGAAAAAGTACTGATCGTTTCCAGTGAGTTGAGTGCCTGTGGAAACCAGGAGTTGGTGAGTGTCTTGATCTTGCACACATTCAGGGCCACAGTGATCTGAACAGCAGTTCATCATAGGAAAGAAAGGACGTAAGAACAATCACATATATAACCAATGACAGTAAAAATGACAGGGAAAAAACAAGGTAGGTGCAAATATAAAGGCACAGTAGAGCCATAATTGCCAGTCAGAAAAACAGCTGAGTAGGAGTTTGCAGTTTAAGAAACCTCTGAAACTGCATACATTATGTTTAGATTAGATGGAGAAGAGTTTCATAACTAAATAACAAAGACTACTGCAATTATGATATGGGCAGGTCAAAAGCATAACAAAAAATATGTTCTCACTGAAGGTAATAGGCAAAAATCCCCTTATACTTGATGGACTCACATGCATCTACAAAAAAATCACAAGTTGTCATCTGAACGGCTCTCCGTTACTGATTTCTTGATTGTGGACGGATGACTTTTTCTCCACTATTGCGCATTACAGGTTACTGGTGAACACAGCACCATACAGAGCGTTATCTGATTAGCTGGGAATGTTACCTGCATGTCCAGGGTGATTCACATGCTCTCTCCTATGCCCATATCCCTCCCATGCCAGGTGGCCTGGGCTTGTTGCAAGCAGATGAAGCAATACTCCCTTTCTTTGCTCATCCTGACTACATCCCCCATACCACAGGGGCACACAGTGCTCTCCACATCACTTCAGTCCTAAACATGACACAGAAGTCGGAGTTAATACCATGTTATTTGGGGTTTAGATAACAATTCCACTGCTTCTGAGCCCACATTGTGGTTTCTCCTACAGCCTTACAAAACCCATACGAAGAACTCTGGCAGCCTTGAGTTGCCTTTCCCTGCTATGGGGTAGGGTGGCAGAACTTTCTGGAAGCTGCCTGCCTGGGTGCAGGAAGTGAAGCCCAGGTTCACCAGCAGCACAGGCAGACATTCCTTGGGGAAAGGGCTTCACCCCCGTTGGTACTGGCCTTCAAGACTCCCCACTGGCATGCTTGATGGGTGATGAACACGAGTTCCCTCTGGGTCCATCAGGCCGCATCATGGCTCACTGAACCCCTCAAGTTTCACCGAGAGGACGACGCCCCTCTGTGCCCACAGCCGCTGGGAAGGCCGCCCCGCCCGGAGGCAGGATCACCCCGGAGGGCTGCCGGGGACCGTCCCCGTTTGCCAGGGCCCCAGCAAGGAAGGAAGGCAAGGTCGGGCAGCGGCGCCCAACGGGCCGGAAGGCTGATGGCCGGGCCGCTTGAGCGGGCTGCGGGAGCTGGGGCTCACAGCGCCGGGAACGGGAGGCGGCAAGGGCCCGGCTGCAGGCAGGGCTGGCGGGGCGGAGGCGGTGGGAGCGTCAGCAGCCTGCGACCGGGGCGGACGGCGGCGTGGGGCGGGTACCGCGTGTGAGGAGAGCCGGGCCGGGCCGGGCCTGCTGGCGGGGCTCAGCCCCGGAAGGTAACGGCTCTGCGGGACGGGAGAGATGGTGGCTGCTGGGGGGGGGGACGCAGACCCGAGAGGAGGCGGCGGCGGCGGTCCAGGGAGTGGCCTTTCAGGCCCGTCACGGCTTAATGCTGCTTTCTTGTAGGCTAATCCCTCCTCTGACGCTGCCGGCGGGATTTTTCCCTTTCCCTTCCTTCCCTGCCCTATCTGTGCTTTTAATCCTCCCTCAGCAAATACCGAATTGCATCCGTCAACCCTGACACGGCCCCGGCACAGCCGTTAGGTGCCCGGTTCCGCTGGGACCGGCTCCTGTGCTCCCTATGGTGTGGGAGCTGCGTTACCCCCCTCCCGGCCCTCAAGTGAGGGGCCGCAGGGAGGAGAGGCCCTGGGGACACAGCGCGGTGAGAGGGTGATGCCTGCCTCCTCATCCTCCTCGGGAGGTCTCCTGTGCTGCCTTGTCAAAGCAGCCAGGCTTCTCGGAGAGGGAAGAGGCAGCGTGCCAGGATTGTGTGGTAGCTGGTCCGGAGAGGTGTATGTGGGGTTTGGTTGACGGGAGCACAGAATAGTTTTAGTCGTTTAATTCGTGAGGCTGCTGAGAGATTGCCTTTGTCGTTTGAGTTTAGGTCGCTGCATTTTCATGGCCCATAGAAAAGCTCTAAGCCCTCGCCACAAGACACTGCCTCACCTTCCCTTCCACACCACACAGCACTTGTGGCAAAAGGAACTCTGTACCGAGGTGTCTGTATGCTATTTGGGAAGAGAAATGTAAGAACAGTGCATCTGTAGTGGTATGGAACAGAAAATTATTAAAAATGTATGAAAACAAATGTTCGTAGATCGCTGTGCTCCTTGGCATAGGGGAAACAAGCTACCAAAGACCCCGCATTTACCCCATGTAGGAATATAATGTGCCAGGTGAGATCTGAGGCTGAGAAATTTGTCATACTTGGATCTCAGCCTGCAGTGTGGTGACACTTAGCTGTGCTAAGTCTGGTGGCTCAAAGGAAGGCAAAGAAACTGTAATCAAAGGGAGATAATTTTCTCCATGTCCCTGACTTAGGGAAGGAATGTTGCTTTTGCACATGGGTGTAACTACAGTCTACCATGAAATAAATGGGTTACCATCAAAGTCCTTTCAGATGGTACTGAATGTAGCTGAAAACTACATTGCTTTAATGCCATATAGAATGAGAGCTACAGACATCATTTCTGAAAGCTTAAAACAGGAATGTAATTAGAAAGTGCAAGCTATTAAATCTGGTTAAGCATTTGTACTATCTCACAAAGTCCAGTATGTATACATTTTGGAATTCATGGGATGCCCTTCTTACTATTTCACCATATGTCCAGGCAGGCCTATTCTGCTTTGGCATCTGAATACATTATGCAATAAGCATGTCATAAGCTTTGGAAATTGTGGCCACAAGCACATCTGTTTATCAGTCTCAGTGACTGCAGTGGAAAAATTATAAATCTAGCTGCTTAACAGCAAACTGAACTACAGCGAGTTTCGGTCAACAAAAACAAACTAGAATTTTTGAACAAAAAGCTTTTAATTAAAACAATGAAGTCAGACCAGGCTGTCATGCATGTAGTACAGAAGTGGTGGAATCAAATCATTTTTCTGAAGCTAAAAGTAACACTGCTTTTAATTCTGTCATGGAAGAAAGTACCAGAAGCTTGAGAGATCTGACTTTCAAAGCCTTCGGTCTTAGGGTTTGATGTTAGAAAACTTTGGGATGACCATTACTTCATTAAACAATTCCTGCCATGAACTGATCAACCTTCAGTTTAGATAGCTGCCTTATCTGAAAGGCAACATCAAGTTTCACTGTAACGTGCCTTCTAATTTTTAGATTTTTTCAAAACCAAAATCTAATTGTAATTCTCTAAACAACTTTGATAGCATGGAGCTAAAATAATACAACTGTTTGCATCAGCTTGCAAATGGTTGTCTACATTTAGTTGCAGCACAGATCACTTCCCAGACAATTGCTTTATGCCCCTGATGGCAAATTAAAGGCCACAATGTTCTTTTATCCTTGTAGTTAGTTAAATTTATTCATAAATTAATGCATATACTATGTTTATCCTATCTCTAAATCTTCATTTGGAAAACTTTCAAATAAACTTTTGTTACTGGATTTATACCCAGGCAAATAACAGTTGTCTTATGTTGTAAATCACCATGGTAAAGCCAGCAGATGGAAATAAAATTCACCACTTAAGAGCCTGTGGTATAACTCTTTTTTAACTCTAAGAGCTATTGCTCTTAGACTCTTGAGAACTTGCGAACTGGAATTGAACAATGCTGACATTATAGTAACTTGCAGGTTTCTCAGTATTGTGGAGCAGGCTGAGTAAATTATAATGTATTTCCTAAATTTTCTTTAAAATGTACCATAAAATGGGAAAAATACTGGTTATATTCAAATCTGTGGGACCTTTCAATTGATTTTAATTAGATCAAGATTGCAGTGGGGGGAGATTCCTGAACTTTGTGGAGTTCTCTTGCTAACATCATATTTGCACAGTGTGGTTTTGTTTGGTATTGAGGAAGATGAAATGACTTCAGTTTATGTCTCCATCATGATGCTGCAGTACTCTCTTGACGTATTTATTCTCTTCTAGGTGACAACTATCAGCAAGCTACAAGACTGTCACAATGAGTTTTGCTGAATATAGAGATACAATAAAGGACGGTGACACAGCTATTGTGTTCTTGGGCCATGAATCCATGTTTCCTGTGAAAGTCCAGCATGGCACTGTAACTCAGACTAAGTACGGGGTCATCAGGCATTCCACAGACCTCATAGGCAAGAAATATGGTTCCAAAGTAACCTGCAGTAAAGGAGGATGGGTGTTTATTCTTCATCCAACTCCAGAACTGTGGACCATGAATCTTCCACACAGGACACAGATTCTGTATTCCACTGACATCTCTATAATCACCATGATGTTAGAACTGAAGCCAGGCTCCATAGTATGCGAATCAGGTAATAATTAATGTGTTGAAATGCTTTATTAAGAAGTAAGACCAACACTTTCATGAAAAAAAGAGGGTTATCTTTACATTTTGCATAAAGTCTCTTCTTTTTATGGTACAATTATTGAATCATTGTGATACAATTTTCACAGCCTACGCACTGAGTATCTATTTCAAGAGCACGTGTTTTCCTCATGTGCTGCTGTTTCTTCAGCAAGTGTTGTTACCTCAGTATGCTGGCCTCATGTATGGGTATACCTTTGAGTATGTGTTTGATTAATCCATCTTCTTAAAATAAATATATAAACATTTTTCTTTCCCTTTTCTAAAAGTGTAGTTGTTAAGTAGTTAAAAAATATTTTTGAACACATGATTTCAATCAAAATTCAGGGTTTGAATTTGCACTTTCAGAGAAGATAGTTGAAATAACCCAGTGAAAGAGAGTCTGATGATAGGGTGTTGAACTAATAAGGAAAATAAAATGGAATATTTATATAGTGTGATACCACATAAGTACATCTATTTTAGCTTTCTGTTCCAAAGTGGGATCCATTTGCAGCACTGGAACTGCATACAGAATCGCTGTAGCTGTTTAATACAATGGATGATATGTTTATCACACGGCTGTGTTTTGTTTCTAAACTTGGTTTAAGTTATTACAGCTTCCCTGATTTTGCTTAATTTGCAAGTAAGGAGTGGAATTTTATATTAGTAGGTATTTTCCTGCTTAAATACAGTTTATAATAGTAGCTTCATAACTTTATTGCAGCAAGCAGTATGAGGCTTGCTTGATTTGAGTCCATCAGTTTGGAAAAATAGGAACTGGGGTAGATTGTCCTTGGTTTTTTTGCCGTTTCCTTTGAGTGTTTCTGTGAAGCAGTTCCACACACTTCCCTCTCAAGCATAGATATGGCAAAGGATCAGCATGACAGGATTGTGCTGTACTGTATTTTCTCACATTTAAGATTTTCTGTTCCTACCCAAGCATAATTTTGGGCAGCTTTTGAGGCATAATGACCACTTTCCAACACGATGAAATGCTGCACCCATTAAGGAACAGGTGGTGTATGGAGCTGGTTGCTGTATAGCAGCACTTGAAGCAGGCAAAGCCACAGGCAGAGCCTCTGTGACTACTAACATCTTTGGGTCCTGTGAGTTTATAGTTTGGTTTGTAGGATGCTCAGGAATTTTTAGGTTTGTCTTGGGAAGTAGCCCTGTTGTTCATTGGGCATTTCTTCAGCTCTTCCCCTCCTTGCTATATTTAGACAAGATGGGAAAAATAAACACAGCAAATTAGTCAAAGTATGGGAGATTTGAATTGTGTCCTGCCTCGCTTGGAATAGGTGGGTGTTGATGTACAGACCTGCACATAAAGTCTTTTCAGTAACGTCAGAGTTACCTAGAGGTGGTAAAATGTTTAAAAGTTCATTTATCTAAATAGCTAAGAAATGGAAACACTTGATGAGGTAACCTACCCAGATTCCCAAAGGTGTTGTGAGTCAAAATTCATAGCCATAAGCTATCCTTTTGGCTAATGGGAACCTCTCTCCAGGTTTATTTTAATGCCTGTGCAGTCAAAGTATTCTAACTTCAGCTTTCCAGGAAAAGTGAACAGTTTCATTGCTATAGTTGTGCTTGTATTGCTTGAAAGTTTTACTGTTCAGAAAGAAAGAGTGTGGCATCAAATTCACCTGCTAACCTTAATGCAAAAGATCTTACTGCAAATTTGCTTGCAACTGACCAAAAGAGGTGATTCAAATGAAAAATTTTATAGATCCTGACAGCTGGAGCCTCCAGTGTGGTGATGTAACCTACTTTGGTGCCATCCTAAATTAGACAGTTTTCACTGATTCAAAATAATTAGTTCTAGATTAACCTTGTGTGGCCTAGACAGGAACAGCCCAATGGCGATTAATAGAAACAAGACAGGAAATCTGGTCTAGTAATGACATTTGAGTCTGCTTCCTGCTGGTGCTGCGTTTAGATGTATTTTGAGCATTAATTAGCATGGAGGTCTGTCTTTTTTATTATTTGAAATTGAACTTTTGTACATAGTTGCTGATCAGACCAGAAAAGCGGGCTCTGTAAAGAGGCCAGGCTCTTTTGTCTTACTAATTAGACCATGGCATTTGCCCAGTGTAAGCAGGCAGAATGGTGGATTAGTCTCCACAACTGTATGAAGACTGAGAAAGTAAGATGAAATACCCTCTGTGTCATGTTGTATATGGGTATAAATGATCTTTTGTGTGTGATAATAAAAAATTCAGTAGAATAACCAGAATGCTCAATTTTATATCACTTGAATTATGCATTTTTAATTGATTATTCATAATTTGTCATTAAGGATACAAACATTAATACAGGTTTTAGTATTTTTAATCATCTTTAATAAATACCTAAGGAGCAAGCTTGTCAGCAGTGTATGCATAATTAAAGACAATGCAAGCATACTCTATTGAGGCAATAAGGGAACTCGGCATCCACCTGATGTTTCATGATGGAGTTGTAGGAATATGATCCTATTTCCGCCTTCTGCCAATTTCTAATTTATAAAAGTACATTGAGATTTAAAGACTCTTAGCATGATTGCTGGAGCTAGGATCTCTTGAAATCATTGGTCCTTGGACTGTGGAATTTCCCACTCTGACGCAGTCTTTAACAACCTGATCTTTCTAGAATTAAAGAATAATTGAGATAGCTCCAAAAATACCTGCTGTGGGTGGCCTGGTAGCAAGAACCTTTAATTCTTATCAGGTAACTCTGATCCTATTTGCATTCGTTGCACGTGCATCCACTGTCTAGATAAAGGAATACGATGAATCTTGTGTCGCACTCTCCAAAACTAATCTTTTTATTTTACATTTGAACCAGAATGAAACCTCTCAGATGTTTTTTCCAATCAGAAGTGTGTGGAACCCTTTTTTTCTAGATTTTTCCTTCCAGTGCCCATGTATCAAGGCTTTTTTACTGTCTTCTCTCCCTGGTGAGACCTAAACAAATGTCTATGCTAGCCCTCAGAATTACTTGGGGAATGCAGTACAGCACTGTGAAACCTTATTTACTCTGATAAATCTTAGAAATATTTTGGCTTCAATGGAGCATAGTATTTAGGCAAAATGTAATTCAGTCAAAAGTATTCTAACCACCATCCCAGTGATCCTTCAGCATTCAGCAAAATCAGACTCACATGAGCAAAAAATGTTAATTGGGTTTTTTTTGTTTCCCTTCAGCTAAATCCCAAATTAAAAATTGCTAAACCCTGCTTGTTGCCACACAGCAGTGGGTTTCTGAGCCCACAGACTGGGTTTCTGAAGACTCAGAACAGTATTCTGGGTCCTCATGGTTTTTCTGTGGAGGAGTAATGAAAGCTGCCAGCCAGCCTTACACTAGAGCTTCTCAGAGACAATTATGAAATTTTCAAACTCAGCCTGGGTATAGATTTTGTTAAGAGCGCGTTCATAAAAAATTAATGAGGACTTAATGATTAATGGATACTTAATAAATGATTAATAGTTTATTGTGAAGCCCTAGCAAGTCAGCTGTGTGCTTATGAGTCTTCTGAAGGGCTTATAGCCTTTTTGACAAATACTGCTCAAGTCTTTACAATTTTTGTGGTGTATGTATATGCAAACTGTTTGCAACTGTATCTTCAGTGTAAAGTACAGGCCAGAGTTTGTAAGGATTAATTTGATTTTGGAACGTGTTCATACTAATTAAGTCAATGTTTTATGATGTCTCTTATCTACTTCCTAGCAGCTGTTCAGGTTAGAGTGAGGGAAGAATTTGAAAACTTGATTCTTGTATAGCACCTTTTGAAGTGTAAGAAAGGCCTCATTAGTACAAATGTCAAAGAGCAGAGTGTTCTCTTGATGTACCAAAGAACTGAACCAAAAGAACTGTGGCCACATGAGGCATCGCTCCAATGTATTCAGACTTGCGGCTCACATGCAGCTGAAGAATTCTGGTCATGCCCTAAAGCATTTGTTTCCCGACTGTCTGGACTCACTTTCATCTTATCATTTCACTTGCCCACGAAGTGCATTTGTTATACAGCTCTGAACTTAACAACATTATGTTTGTTCTGCAGAAGATCCCTCTCTAAGGAACTCAGAGTCTTGAATCTCTAAGGAAAAAATCAGTCTTCACATTCCTTTTGTGGGCAGTGCCAGTCTTGAAAACTTCCCTGCTATTCCTCCCGCAACTACTCAATGTGGTCAGTGAGCAGCAGCGCTCTCTGACCTCCAGCATGCTGCCTAAAGTGCCTAGTTCAGCATGGTGTCCACAACAGATAGTAGCAGAAAGAGCTTATGTTCTGTAAAGGAGGCTTCTTGATTTACAGTTTCGTTTGTCAGTTGCCAGCTCATCTTCTTAAAACTCTTTCTTTCCCTTTCCTCCTCCTTCTCTCTGTCCCTGCTCTTGCCCTGTCTTACCTCTGCCACTATGATTTGTGCCCGTGACTATTTTCGCAGTAAGATATTTGGGTTGGTTTCCATCAGGTGCTTAATATCTTTTCATATATTTTTTAAAAATCATTAGTGATTCTCCAGTTACACAAACTTGCCATGTACAGTGACCAGGCTTTCTCTGTTCGGTGTTTCTTGACAGATGGTAGCTGTGGAGTTGCTAGCTCTGTCTAAAGATTAATTTTCTTTAGGTTTTGAGGCTCCTTCTGTTCTCATAGCTGACTGATGACCTGTCTTACTATTTGCTAGGTCTAAATGGTGTAGCTAGGAGACAAATACAGCCACACTGTCATTGTTTTGTATTTACTCATTTTATAATAACTTTGGTAGCCAAATTTTAGAGCAGAAATATCAGTTCTGTTAAAAATGTTATTAGATGTTGTAGAGACCCAGTATTAAATTTCACTTTTCCCAATTCCAAGCAATAAGACCAATGTTATTTTTTGCTTAAAGCAAAAGAGCTTCTTTTGCTTTATTCCAAAATCCTTTTGAATATGCACAGCTGTAAACATCTATATGTTCAAAAATCACTATTTTTAATTCTTTTTTTTTTTTTTGAAAGAAGCACCTATTATGAGAAATTTTTAGGGAAAATAAGCCAAGTGATAGCCTGCAATAAGGAAATGCAGTAGAGCACAGAATTGGGTCACTTAGGTTTATAGCTCGGATCAGATTCCTGGAGGTTAGACAAATATCCTTTGCAGTAAGAAAATGAGACAGAATAATAAACAGAAAACAGTGTAAAAATGTACTTTCTTAGTAAGTCATTAGTCTAGTGCTATGCTAGATGCCGTGGTAGTACATTTCTCTGGACAGTGTTCTGATGTGTATCTATACTGTTTTGAAATAGCACGTTATTTTTTAGCAGCTTAGATGTTGTCCACTGCAGCTTTGAAAAGGCAAGAAATGGTCTTGATGTGGACATCATCTCAAGATAGCTGATGTGTGTGGAGGCTTCTCTGTGGAAACCCTGTCACTTGAATTAAGAGAGTGAGAAGAACAGATCTGTTTGAGGTCAGGGGGATGATTGAGGAGTGCATCTGATCAATATTTTCTTGGCTACAAATCTGAAGGAAGTATCAGTAGGTGCTGAGCTAGAGGGTTCCATCTAGTTGTCCACTTGTTAGGGTTGAAATCCTTCTGAAAGTGCAGTGTTTTCTTTGCCCTGGGAGAGGGTAGAAGCACTTTCCTGAGCTTAAATGTATCAGAGGAGAATGGAATGCACTTGAGCCCACCAAGAAGGGAAGGATAATACATCAGTATGCAAGCCATGAGCCACCTGACTTACATGGGTTTAACACACAGGATCTTAATTCCTGCCTTTGGACTGGGATGGACCACTTTGCTAGTCTACATGCTGATCCCCTACATAGTGCCTACTCCTCAGGTTTTGAGCTCTGAGTATGGCATACCGGGGACCCTGTGGTGTGTTATTAAATGCCTGCAATGCAGAAGTCTGCTTTTTGACTAAGACGTTTAGGATCATAGAATAGTCAATGTCTAAGAGCATCATGTTTCCCCAAGGCATTAGCAAGTGTCCTAAATGCTCACCTAAGTGAGCTCTAAAATGGCAGCTGTGGGGTTAGGCATGTCTTCAGTGCAGTTTGAGTTACTGTCATTTTACCTCTCTTTTAGAGAGTCCATTCATGATTAATACACTGTTGTTAAGTGGTCATTGTGCTGTGGTAGAGAGCAAACAGTTTCTTAGACTATTTATAGTGCAGGCTGCCAGGGAAGCAAGCATTGTGGTGCAAAAATCCCAAACTATTTGTTTCTAGAAGTCTCTTGCCTTCCACTTTCTAGGTCAGATTGGGAAGATAGGCATTTCAGTGCACCTATATGAGAATGAGAATCTCTTGAAGTCCATCCAGTTCTTAACTTGCCTCTTCTGATGGAAAAAGTTAATTTTTGAGCATTCAGGGGTTTGGTTCGTTTCTATGCAGGTAATTCAGCTATGATATTTCAGGCTTAGTAGCATCACTCCTTGCATTTTCCTGCTTTCTTGCCTGATTCTGTATCATGCTAAGGATACCCTTCATTTCCCAATGAAACCTGAACCTGACTAGAACTATTTTGCTGAATACTACTTTTTTCAGTAATGATTTTAAAGTAAGTAGAAAGAGGAATCAAAAGGGCATTGAGAAGGTGGTGGGAGAACTCAGATGTTGAAATGTTGCAGATTTGCATGGGAGAAGGTGAATATAAACATAAATTTCCCTTTCTACTGCCAGACTCTCACATTCTTAGTAAGTTGCATCAAACATGCCAAACTGTCAGACACATCAGAGTTGAGGGTCATCATAATTGCACAGAACTGCATTCAGAACCTGTAATCTCTTCAAGAAGAGATTTTACAATGGTGGGTGATTCATAACCATCTTGTTGTTTCCTGCAGTTTTGAGAGTTGTCACAGAGAAGGCAGGCAGCATCTTCAGAAATACTCTCATTAATGATGTTACTGTGATAGAGTTTGATATGTTAAAACATGACACATATTCTTATGTTTGGGGTAGCCAGTCAACAATGAACGGTTCCTGGCAACCTTGTTTAACAAAAGGTCTGGAATATGCGTGCAAGTGATGATGACTTCTAACATCCTGGAAATTCCATGGTTTGGCATGGAGAGAAAATAAAAGAAGCCAAAAGATCTTAATGAGTTTTCCTAGGGAGGAGACAAACAGTATCTTCTGTGGTGTTTTTAAGAGGAGATTTAAAAGGAAAGTGATTAAAAATGTAGAAGAATATGAACAAGGAAACTGGATACATGCACAAGCTGCCTTTCTCTTCTGCTTACAGCCCAGCTGTGCTGACAGGCCTTCTGTTCACTCTTTTAGATTAGCAGAGAAAGATGCAGAAAGTGTGCCATATAACTCACTTGAGAGGTAAAATAATGAAATTCTGTCAGTTTGCTAAAGTTCTCAGTTGTGCAGTCCTGCCTTCTGGCATGAAATCTAAGGGCAGAAGTTTAGTCATTTTAGCATCCTGTGAAAAACAGTTCCCTGCTCTTATCATTAAAAAGGAAAAAAAAAAAACCCACCACCACAAAGTCAATTAAATGTCACTTCTTTGTCATGCACATGTATCATTGAGGCTTTACAACCACATGGCTGTCATGCTACCCTTACTCCTTCTGACCAGGGAAAAGTGCATGTTGACATTCAGAGCCTATGGGTGCTATGACCAGATAGTTTTTCATGTGTGCACATGTAAGTGTCTTTGCCTTTTGTTTGCTTTATTTCAATACTGTCATAAATTCACAATTGAAAATTGGTTTTCAGTTGTGAAAATCAGTGGATTTTCACCTTAAACAGGTATGTGTCACAGTTTCTCTCTTCCTTTGGACCTCTTTGAGGCTAGTGGTAAAATCTGTCAGCCCTCCCTTCCCACCTAATCTACCCCATTAAAGCAGGGGGAGGTTGCTAGCCTGCTTGTTGGGGTCAGAGCCTTCTCAGGGGGAAGCTGAGGAGCAGTGCTGATTCCACAGTGCAGGCAGTTGATCCGAGGGCAAACGTGGGCCCTGAGCTCTGTTTACAGTCTGAATAGCTCTTCTTTCAGAGCTGACAGATTAAATACGGTGCCACAGCGATGTTTCTCCCCTTATGTGACTAGGTGGCAAGAACCTTGGATATGTCAGTAAACTGACTTCCTGTATGGTTGCAGGAAGTGTTGCTGCAATTAAGCAGGGGACCTGTGTCCCCTAATTAATTTGCTTTCTACTCATTTCTGAACTTTATCCACCACTGCTTTATTTCAGGTTCTGTCCTTTGTAAGCTTTTTAAGATCTATGTTAGTTGAAAGACCTTCCTTCAGGCTGAAATTTAGCCTGAACAGTCATTGAAGATAGCTAGAAACAGATTTTCTTTCTACAGGAGGAATATGTTCCAAGTATAGAATCATAAATCAATAAACACAGATAATTTGGGGCTGCTGTGGGGTTTTGAGCTTGAGGGGTTATTCTGTTAAATGCCACTTCAGTGAGTAATTTGCAATATGAATTGGTATATGGGTGTTTTTTGCAGTGAAAATGTTCTTTATTAGTCATTCATCCATTTAACATGCCAATGGATTGTTTAAAATAAGTGTCCTAAATTATCAAACTAAAACAAGGAAGAGAATCTGTTTTAATAGTCCCTAGTTGTACATGGTAATGGTACCTGTGTACAATTTCAGGTATGTGATGGCTCTCATTAGACTAAGTTAAGATTGTGTAGCTGTGCATGTATGTAAGTCACCTGTGAAAGCAGGCTGTTTGGTCTGTGTGACTGCAAGGAAACCTTAGTTTTGGATAATTTCAGTGGGAGTCAGGGATGGCCAGTGTCTCTCAAGAGCCCTGGGTAAAACAGACTTCATATCCTGAACACCATTTGTTTGCAGAGATATCAATAGGATTTTCAGGCACTAACTCTTGCCAACATCTCTTCTTTGTTTTAATAAAGCATAAGGTTTTGAAAGACGTTAAAATTTGCCTTCATCTTTTTTTCACCCCACAAAAGTCTGGCCTTTGAAAAAAAAAATCTGGTTAATTTCCCTGACTTTTTCCTGTCACATGCACTTTGTGTTCTGCTGTGGCATTTGTTAGAGCTGACCCTTGGCATTAGTTTCCTACCCTAGGGAGATAAGACAGAGTTTGCTAGATTTTTAATTAATGATTTGAAGACCCTTAAGACTGTTTCCTAGGGCATTTAGTCCCTGTTGCCTTGTGAGGGAAGGACTGTTCTCTTTGAGTAGTTTAAACAGTGGTTCCTGTTCATTTGGATTTTGAGGAAGTGTTCCAAGGAGTACTAATGGGGAAGAGCTCTGTTTTAATGTTCAGCGCCGACAAAAGGCGTTTCATGAGTTGTTTGTCTTTTCCAGGTACAGGCAGCGGATCCCTCTCACACGCTGTCATCAGGACAGTGGCTCCCACAGGGCACCTGTACACGGTGGAGTTCCACCAACAGAGAGCCGAGAAGGCCAGGGAGGAGTTTCGAGAGCATGGGGTGGAACATCTCGTCACTGTCACCAACCAAGATGTGTGCAAAAACGGGTTTGGTGTCTCAAACATTGCAGATGCAGTCTTCCTAGATATTCCATCTCCATGGGAAGCCATAGGACATGCAAAGGCAGCATTAAAAGCTGAAGGTAACTGCACTTACCTCTTTCTGCTCAGGAAGTATTGTGCATGCACGCCTCTCTGCCTTTGAGCCATACCTACATTGCTCCCTTCCACTGTGTAATCAGTGTTCTCTAATGTGAAAGTCTCTAGGCATTTCCAAGGCTGAAAAGCCTTCAAAAGAGGTCTTCAATTTACAGTGGAAGTTTTGAAAGGAGAACTTTTTTTCCTACAGGCCGGTGCTAGCTGCTACAATTAGCATGGGCAGTTTATGAAAAACCCTTTGAACCTCCGTCAGGTGCATTTTGCTAGATCTGAGGGGTGTGGGAAGCAGCAGTAACAATAAATGCTGAAAGCATATTTCTTTGGCAATACAATGGGAAGGTGTTTGTATAAAGGTGTTCAAACACACTTCACATCAATCATTGTAGACTTGAACCTATTCAACAGAGCACTCCATCAGTATTGTTCAAGAAAATGTGGTTATACTTAAATACACTTGCCAGTTTCTGCCTTAAATCTTTACTGTTGGAGCTAATGAGAAGTTTGCCATTGGTTGCAGTGGGAATTGAACAGAAAGGGTATCTAGCTTATGCCAGTTATTCCATGATTGTGACAGCAAGTGAGAACTGTCAAGTTGGTATTGGATGGATTTCATTAGTTCTTTTCCCTATTGCAAAATAAGCTTTAGTGAATAAATCATTCTTTTATCTTGGAATAATTTTTCCCTTAATTAATGTTATACTGGTGTGACTTTACTGGTGTGGATCTGAACTAACTTGTGCCAGATGACTTACATCTACAAAGGTGACTTTTCTAATCAGGAGAGCATGCTGGGACATGCGTTTAGTAAAACTTGGTTATGTGCCAAGGCCCAGTTGTTTGTTAAAATGTGTAATCACAGGCCTGACTTTAAGTGAATTGCTGGGTCTTGAAATCACAGGATTTAAGCTTGTTCTTAACAGTCGCTGAATGTACGTTACCTTGCTGAGTCAGGGCTGACCTTGCTGGTAGGCTGCCTCAGCTACTATTGAATCTGTTGTAGAAAGCTTTCTGATACCAGTGTAACACACACTTTCTTTAAAAAAATACTGAATAAAGAGAGCCTGGCTGGCACTCTGTACCTGCAAGGGTTACAGCTCACTCTGTAGCTGCTTTCCAGTGTGTCCTGGGAAAAAAGGTGATTTTCACTGCACTGTACAATGCCCTTCCCATGCTCAAATTATCTAATCTAGTGAGCACAACACTCAGCTGACTTCCCAGCTTAGAAGGCGCTGCATTGCGCAGTCCAATTTGAATTATTTAAGTGGTGCACTGTTAGCATACTAAGCAGAGCTGCTTGAACAGTTTCAAGTTTTGAATCCTTGTCTCATTTGAAATCCTAAAAAAGGTAGTATAGTTCCAAAGTGGCCATGCCATCTGGCTGGGCTCTTCTGTACCACAAGGTTACACTTGTTTAGGCAATATAAATGATGCTTTAAAATCCCACATTTTTGTGTTTGTGAAGTGGCATCACACACTTTATGTGCTAGTCAAAAGGCAAACTTGGTGACTCTTGCTGTAGTTTTTTGCTGCAAACAGCCACCAGAGTCTGGTACTCATCTAAGGCTCATCTTTTGGGTTTCACAGCACCTGAATAAGAGCCAGAGTCATACTTTTTTATTCATTTTTTTATTTTGCATGGAAACAAAAGCTTTTTCATCTGCAATATAATTGATTGCAGTCATCATTGGTACAAACTTACACATGCTTCTGTTTCGTTCCAAATCATGGATATTTTTGTTGTGGGCTTTCTTTTACTGCTGCAAAATCTAAAATGTGATAGAAGGGTATCTGTAATGGCTTTCCTTTCCCTCCTGCAGGCAGATAGCTTTATAGGGCTTCTTTGTTTTGTTTTCAAATAGTTAATGCTCTTCTGCAGTAAGGACAGTCTGTGCACATGCTGCTGTTGTTCCAAGGGTTAGCACAATGATAAAGCACTCAGTCGTTCCAACCCTGGCCTCTCTCTCACATCTGGACAGGTCACATTTGAACCATTCACACTGTGGGTTTTATTGTGGTGTGCTATGCAGATATCACAGCTGTACTGCAGATAGTGGTAATTTATTCCCTAAAGTCTTCGGGTACTTTGGATGAAGTCAGAGCTAAGCAAATTCTATAACATCAGCTAGCCTCCTCTTTAAAACCACAATATTCATTATAGAGTGTTCAGCTGAACCTGTATATAAGAGAGTTCTTAACAAAATCTTATCAAATCAGTTTTTCTCCCTTACTTAACCCAAGGTCCTGAATAGCGGCAGCTCCTAGTAGGCTGGGTGTTAATGTTCCTCTTTACAGAGTACATTTATCACCCAGGCTATGCCTTGCAGTATGCTGTAAATACACCACTTATAGTAGCTTGGCCTCCCATTTAGAGCACTGCCAGCCTCTGAAAAGCTAAAAGAATAAAATGGCACAGTAGGTTTGTGATTAGAAGGTTCTTGTTTTCTGGTGATGTACTCTGCCAACATTCAGGCTTGCATCTCAGCTGCATCCTTCTGTGCTGATTTCACCAGTCACACTTTCAGCAGAAATGCTGCTTGTAGTATCTCTCAGGCACTGCTGCACTGCAGAACTTGCTTTCATTTCCAGACCTGCACTGTTTTTCTTTTGCAGCATCCGCTGATTAATACTGTTCTATAGTCAGAACTGCTGTTCCCAATATCTGACCTTGACAGCTTTTTGCAAAGTTGCTGTTAACCCCTTCAGGTTAAATTTTAAAAAGAAAATGAAAAATTCTGAGGTAACAAAAATATCATCAATATTCTGCAGTTCTTAAATGCCCTGAAACTTTTGAGTCACAGTCATCTCACAGCTGAATACTGTAGTGCTTTGAATATAATTCTGCACCCACCTACTCCACTCTCATAAATATTGTCTATTTCTTCCAAGCCTGTGGAAGCTGAGGCAGAAACCCACTTGTACGATAATTTTCTTATGGATTTTAATTTTTCGGGTAGGAAGATGGAAAAATACAGCCATCTATTAGGTTGGATTCGCCTCTTGCATTATAACTCAGTCCTTGGTGGTGTTTAAATTAACAGTCTGAGTCATAAAATTATTAAAAGCACCCCTTTTTTGTTTCCTTTCTTCTGTTAAAGATTTTACTCTTAAATTCAAAGTCACCACTTCCTCTTGAGTGTCCTAAAGCCCCTATACTTGGAGTTTGTTAAATTGTGATTGCTGAGATACCACTTGAATCAGGTAACATGCTGCTGTCAGGTCTCCCCCCAAAACTGCTGGGAAAGTCACCTCTGCACAACTCCCTGTTTGAGCCTCTGCGTTTCCTGCCATCACAGAAGCCCTTCAGCAGTACTTTGCTGTTTGTAGTAGTAATAGGCTTTCATTTCCAAAGTCTTTATTTCATTTGTACACAGTGAACTTAAAAACAGGTCTTGTTTGCATTTTTTTCCCCTTAGCATAGCCATTGATTGTTGTCCTAACCTGCCAGGTCTGGTTATTACAGATGCTGTGTAAGAGAATACATAATATCTCATCCTCCCAGTAGCCTGTGGTGCAAGTAAGGCATTGCCTAGTTTAGCTAGTTTCAGTTTTCATTTGGGCTTGCCTCCCTCCTCCTCTGAGCTCTCAGGGAATACCAAGTCTATGTAGAAAGTCTCACTGGCTATTTTTCTTGAGCCCCAGAGGTTGGTTGTGGTCCAGTTTTTAAACCACCCCAGTGTGGCTTTTGAGGAGCAGCTGAAATCCTTGGCCGCAAGTCTCACCCCTCTGGTAACTGGGTAGGGAGTACCACAGGCTGAATCACACTGAGAAGAGGGCAGTGACATCAAGGCTGATGTTGTTTGGGCTCGGGCTACCTCAAGAACTCTCAGGGAATGTGTTAGGGCAGGAAGTGGAGTCTGACAGTCTAGCATGCTGTTGTCCTCCACCCATGCAGGTGGTGCTCAAGTTGGTATCAGTGCTTTTCATTTTCCCAGGAGATTGTTTTGAAATAAATGGTTGCAGCAATAAGTGTTTGCTAAAATGTCAGCCTTTGCTAGTGTGGTACCTGGGATGATTTGAAGGAGAATGAAGGTGAGGTTAAAGATCCACAAACTAAGTTTAGATTGAAGCACATGTTACCCAGAGAAGTGCCGTGAAGATGATCAAAGGACTGGGAAACCTGCTGCATGAGAGAAGACTGAAAGAAACGGGTTTCTCAGCCTTGAGAAAGGAGGCTTAGGGGAGACTTTATGTTTCAGTATTTAAAGGGTGGCTATAAAGAAGATGAAGGCTTCCTTTTTACAGGGAGTCACATGGAAAAGATGAGGACCAATGGGTACAAATTACTCCCAAGGGAGATTCCGATTGTACAGCAGAGGAAAATTTTTCACAATGAGAGCAATCAGCCATTGGAATAATCTCCTCAGGGAAGTGGTAGACTCCCCAGTGTTGGAGACTTTTGAGATTCATTGGACAGGGTGCTGGAGCATCTAGTCTAGGTCATGCTTTGCCAAGGGTTGCACCAGACGATCCTTGAGGTTCCTTCCAGCCTGGTATTCTGTGCTTCATATGCCCTCAACATTGAGGGGCCATCTGCTGTATTGCAGAGCTGCCCCGCTAGGAGATAGGACCGGATAACCCACAACACAGCTTCATTTGGCTCCCAAGCACTGGCTGTTTCCTGAGCCAGCCCAAGTTGTTGTGTATCATTGGAGAGCATTAACGTAGCTCTGGTCTGTCAGGGATTGGTAAGTCAGGTGCATATGATGGGCTTGGCCTTAAGTAAAAGTGATTCTGTCATGTGTTAAGAGTCAAACAGAAGGATTCCTGCATCGTAATCCATGCCATGGAATGCTGGCCAAAGCTATTTGCCTTTACACAGTTTTCAGGAAGTAGTTTGGGATGAAAGAATCCTTAAGTTTTCTTCCCCAGTTTGGAGCCAACTGATTTTTTACATTTCCTTTTGCCAGCCCATGATAGTGAGCAGGAATAAATCCCTTTTGAAGGATGCACCTACAAATGTAGAGGTTAAGGTCACATTTGCAGAGAATCACATCAACCTCCTATTAATGAGCTGGCAAGTGATTTGGAGAAAAATATGTTTTCTGAACCAAGAAACATCCTTTAATTTCTTCCAACAGCCGAATCCTCTAATTTCACTTGTCAGGGAAGCTACATCAAATCGCCCACGAGCACACTTGCTTAAGGACGTTCTGTCCCCTTTTACAGAGGCAATATTTTTAGTGTCCTACTAGCACAGAGTAAATGCCATGGTGATGCTGCTCAGTGACTCTCCTGCCTCGCCTCTGCATAATGATAATAATGCCTGTGTAATTTTTTCTTCCTTGAGATCTTTGTAACGTAATCTTCCAATTATGACAATGCACCGAAGTCCCAAAACCCAGAGCTGTGTTCTTTTTCCAGAGATAAAAATGCTGTGTTGTATTCTTTACATCACAGAATTGCTTCTAAAATTACAGGCTCTTTTCCCTGGAACTTAATGGTGCTGCACTACATATGTTCTTTTTGCATCTTCTGAATAATATTGGGATGATGAAAAAAAAACTGTGAAAGCGCTTGTGACGCATACTAAAATCTACAAAAGTGAGAGCACATAACTTGGACACATTTTCTATATCCTAAGCTCGTGTCAGTTGGGTACTGCCAGATTTTCCATGCTTGAAACCTAATGTAGTTATCAGCTGAATGGAACTGGTAGAGGTGTTAGTCTTTGCTCAGACAAACCAGAAACAAAATTGATTGCTGGAATTGCACAGGAACGTACCAGGAACTGCTGCTGAAGGAGGAGCAACTTTTGAGGCACTGACCTCTTGTAAAGATGCAAGGATGTGTCCCTTGTTTACTAATCAGTTACTATCTGTTAAAATGTACAGAGCTTTGTGGATGCAAATCTTCTCTTTTATTTCTCCCTTCCCTTATGCTCTCTTTCCTAATAATTCCAGTTTGAACTGTACTTCAGTTTTCATATCCTCTCGACCCTATTGCTAGTTATAATGACTGCCAGGACTGTGTGGGCTTGTTCCAGCCTACAGGTTTGGGAGGTTTAACCTCTCTATTGAATGTTTCAAACTAACTCACTCCCTGTAAAACTGGAGGTAGAAATTTAAGTCTTTCATACAGTCTCATTATTCTTTTCTCCTCATCTGTAACACTTGTCAGGTGCATTATACATGAATAAACACATTTTTAGACAGCTCTTCAGATCAAAAAGCTCACACAGCTTTCCAATGTGAACAGGATTAATCTCAGATAATTACTGTATCCATTTATGATGACACATAGATCTCATTAACCAAATTTAGGAACAGTAGCTCTCCTAAAAGCAGAGCTCTGAAAGAACACAAACTCAGTTTGTACTAAGAAGTTTCCATTCGGTTGTTTTCACTGGTCTCTAGACTCCTCCACCCCTTTGTGATCCACAGACAGAGCAGTGTGCCCTAGCAAGTGGAGAGGGAGGGAGTACATGTCTTTTCTTCATTCACTAAGGAATCCTTGGCATGGCAAGACAAACCAATGCATATTCAAGTCTTGTAAGCCCTAAATGCCTCTTGATGTCTAAAGGACAAGAGGGCTCTTAGAGAATCTAACAATTGTGAATGCTAAAATCTAGATTTCTGTCTTCTTGATGATTGTGCCAGAAAGGGTCTTGCCTAGCTGGTAAGCTGGTGAGGGTGCAGAGGGCAGCCTACAGTGTAGAGAATTCAGAAGCATCTGGTCTGTTGGAGATGACAGGTTCTCTGCTCCTGGGACAGACGAGCATGTGCTTCTGAGTGCTGGTTTTCTGCTGCTCACAGTCCAGGTTTTTTTGCTGGTCTAAACATACCATGGCAATTGAAGCTTCCCAAATCTTTTTATTTTAGACAGCCTCCCGCAGTCTGGAACTGCAGTTTCTTTTTTTTGCCTTTCAACCTTCTGCTAATTGTAGCATTCCAATATTCTCTTAGTATCTGTTTAATCAAGCAAGTCCAGCCTTCGAGTCAAATCCAGGCAGCTTAATGGTGTTTACAGGAAAAAGCAGAGAGGACTGCTTTCCCACTTTTAGGATCCATAAAGCTGTTTGTAGGTATACTTATTTGGGAGGCATATGTAATAATAACAATGAGAACAATCTGTATTAAAGGGAAAAACTGAAATTGGCGGAACTACTGAAACCCACTGGATGCTCTCAGTTATATGGAACACCAGCTGTTACACTGGTTTCTCACTTCTCATACCTGGGAAGCTTCCAGCAGTGCAATGAGTAAAGTATTTTTTGTGCTTCCCCTCTGAGTGTTAGCTACTGGAAGCAAGAGTTTGCTTTCTCTACCAGGCAGTTTGAAAGCCTGTTTTCTGTATCTCACTTCCCCAAGCAGTCCGTTTTGCAAGGAGGCATTCTGATAAATCATCACCAAGTTTGGTGTTGACATTCTGTGCTCAGCTGACCATCCTGAGGCAAAATGAAGGGTGCTCTGCCTTTAACTGAAGGCTTGACAAGATCCGTAGGTGGCTCTGCAGCTTGTATGGCAACAGCTGTGCAGGTTTCTTAGGTTTTGAGGGTAAATCCAGAGCATGTGAATTCGAAAGCCTAAACATATCTTGAAATCCTTGTAGTCAGGACAAGTAAAACCAGACGTAATGTAAATGTGATTATATTTCCCTTTTTTATTGCAATATAAACCACCAAAACCAGAAAGCCTGAATGAAATCGTAGTAAGTCTGCGGTCTCTCTACACATTCCTGCTTTGCAGACAAAGAGTTATTGTGAAGTGACATTTAGCTAACTTAGACATTTGTTCAATTCCCTACACAATAAGCATATAACATCTTTCTTTATAACATGTGTGCCTCATAGTAGCTTTCTAATCATATAACATGCATTTCTTCCTGAACTTTTCTCTTTTACGTCCACAAACATGATACGAGTGTCTACTGCTTTGGCCAGAAAAGATTAGCTGTCCACTTCAGCATCATTTTGGTAGCCCTGGTAATCCTGATGAACATAGAAATCTAATTTCACGGGAGCTGGCGGACTGGGTGTGCAATTGAATCAGCATCAACAGAGTTGGTTAATAATGACACATACCAGCATTAATTTTGCAGGTGATTATTAGATTGGGTTTTAATTGTCACTCCAGGGAATGACTTGTCCAAGGTACTTTGTTCTTAAGATGCATGATAAGAATCCCTGGCTGTGGAGACTTTATTTTACGTCTAAAATTAAATCCTACTTAATGTATGGTGGATTAATGGTCATGGAAACTGTTCTTTGCAGTCCGTACCCAGCACATCATTGCTGTGCAGTAACTGGAGTGCTACATTGGTACTTTCAGACCTGATGCTTTCTTTTTATAGAGATGTGACTCTAGAAACGAAAAAGAAAAAAAAAATGGAGTTTGAGATAAAGCAGGCTTCATGTAGTCCCAGCGTAGCCTCTATTTATAGCAGAATGCTTTGCTCTCACTTGTATGCGTTCTTTAACTACTTCCATGACTGGTGCTGGAAGGCTTGAGTGGATGAGCCTGGGAGAGGGCTGGGAAGGAATGCAAATCAAGTCAGCAAGCATTTTCATGTAAGTGTAGTAAGTAAAACAATAGCTGGAGCTGCATTGCCCAGTGTTCCTTCCCCCAGCACAAAAGCTTTTCAGGAAGGGCCGTGTGGGACATTGTGTCCTGGGTGAAAGCACATGCCCTGGCTTTGTGGCAGACAGTGTCCTTATAATTCTTTGATCTGATTTGGCTGTGGCTTTTCAGAGTAAATCGGAATCATTCTATTCTCAGCTGTTAAGGTGACATTGTAGTACTCAGAAAGTTGTAAGGGGCCTACTAATACTCTGTATTTAGAATCAAAAATCTGAACTGTGCTCAGACAAGGAGACAAGTGTCAGATTATCACTTAAAAGCCCTATCCTAGAGTTTTGAGGCATTTGCTGTAAACCTTCCTGATATCCAGTACATTTTAATACTCAGGAGACATGCTAGTCAGTTTGACTAAAAGGGAAAAGCCTTAACAGCACTCCATCTATGGCCTGGAGAGATTGCTTTATTCTGTACATGCATACCATCGTTCTCAAATAAACACAGCCGCTTTTGTCAGGCTGTGTGTGCACGCGCACTGATATTGTAATGAAGGCAACTCAGTACAGTGTGTGGAGAATGACTTCTGGCTTTGTGTAGGTGCCAACTTCAGTTCAGTTCTCAGTCCAGAATAGTGAAGAGTGATTCTGAAAGGGTCTCTGCTCTGAAGGGATCAACGTGAATGGTTTTATCATGAACAAATGGGGGCAACACAGGAATTGGAAGATGAATGAAGTTGCTGTTGCTGTTTTTAAAGGGTCTGAAGCATCTTGTAGAGTCATCTGTGTTTGATTTCATGCTGACACTAAACCTGCATAGTTGCCTCACAGAGATTTTCTTGAGGAATGTTTCACTTTGTCTGTATAACAGTAATTCTGTGGGCATCTGGGAGGATTTGAAAAATGATTTAAAAGTGCTGCATTTTGGTTTTTGCTCTCTTCTCCACTGCCTGTCTCATTCTGCAGGTGGACGCATCTGTTCTTTCTCCCCCTGCATTGAACAAGTCCAAAGAACCTGCCTAGCGATGGAAGAATATGGTTTTACAGAGATTAACACCTTGGAAATTCTGCTCCGAGTGTACAATGTGAGGACAATTAGCTTGCAAATCCCTGACCTTGGAAAAGCAGCTGAGGATAATTCTAGCACTGGCTTTGACAGCAGCAACGCATCAAACCAAGGTAGCCCATGCTCTAATCTGCAGCAAGGAGCTGTACAGTTCAAAAGTGGTGTGCCACTCAGGGAGATGGTCGGTCACACTGGGTACCTGACTTTTGCCACCAAGAGCCTCTTCTAGCACATGTTGAGTTTGTGCAGTTTGGAGTGTTTTGTGTGTTTGTGTATGTATTCTGTTTTCATGGTTCTTTTTTGTAAGGGATCCAAACTTGTCAGGGAATTCCATATATAGTCAGATTTGGTTTGAATATGCTTTGTTTAAATAGCACACAAGCATTAAGCAGAGCAGCATCAAGGGAATGTTGAAACTCTGGAATGGTGCTCCACTTGCTGTCAGGAAGAAGATTAATGCAAAAGTGAATGGCCTTACACTGGAACGTGCAGAATAAAGATCACTCCGGATAAGAGAGCAAAACAAACAGCACACAAATTACGATTAAGTTGGATTTTTTCCTCCTCTTTTCTGAATTACTTTCCCAGGTTTATGTTTTTATTTTTTCCTAGCAGCACTAGACACCTTTTTTTAACTTCTCTAGCGTCTGTGTTACTCTTAGGAATGCAAAAGTGCCTACTTGCTTCGTGTTAGGTATGGATGTTGTCAGCACGACTGATCACAGAATTAGTTTTTCCTTGGAATAGCGTTCAGCTGCACAAAGGATTATTGGCACCACTCAGGAGCATAACCTCTTACTCTATTCCAGACTGGCATCTGCAAATCATTTCAGTTTCACAGAGGCGAGATTGAAGTGTGCTAAACTTTTCAAAGAAGTGTGCTAATTGATGGATTTGGTTTAAACTGGTATGCTGTGCTCATCAATTTATAATAGAAATTTGGACCTGGATTTTCCAATAGATCATCCACTTTCATAGAATCCACGGTGAAAATTCACTGAACAGCTGGTTAATATTCTCTGAACACCTCCTTGTAAGTGGTGTGGCTGAGGTTCTGTTTGGTGGCTTATGTGCGTTATGGTGTTTTATATTCCTGCAGTTGAATGTCAGAAAGATTTTGGCAGGGTTTCTGTCTCAAAATTGCATCAATAATGCAAACTTAGTAAAATCCTCAACCAGCTTTATTAAGTTTTCAGACCGTTTATTCTTTGGTCTTCATACAAAGCTGATGGGTGTGATGAATTATTTGAATGCTGGATTAAATTTTGTATTTATAGATTAAAATAATTGTGCAAATATATGGTGTTCCTTTCTTCTTTTTTTTTTTTTTAATAGTAAATTCACATGTATTTTCATTCCAGCCACTACTACTGTCTCTCGAAGCGTTTGGCTGTGCCTTGCATTTGGTACCTCAGTATATTGATTGCTGTGTAAGGAAAATAACCATTCACAAACTGCTGCCTGAACATTTGAACCTGATATCCCTCCCCCATTCTGGACAAAAATAAACAAAGCTAAGCTTTTAACGTGTTATAGCAGAATGCTAATCCATAACGGTTTAAAGAAAGCTCAACCGATCACGACAGCAAAGATAAACTGTTGAGCAGATTAAGGGCAGAAAGCAATTCTGTTGAACTAAACCAGTTATGTAAGTTGGCCTACAACTGCAGCATTTCTCCAGAAATTATGTGAAAGTTCTCTTTTCTGCTGCTGCTTATGTCTTCCAGAAAGGAAAGCAGTAAACTACTCACACTGTGTATAAGGTTTGGGAGCTGTGTTATAATGACATTCTTGCATGTGTATGCATATGTACATGTTTAGAATCACAGAATAGGCTTGGAAAGGACCTTAAGATCATCTAGTTCCAGCTCCCTACCATCTGCAGGGACATCTTCCACTAGACCAGACTGCTCAAAGCCCCGTCCAGCCTGGCCTTGAGCACTGCCAGGGATGTGGTGT
Organism: Loriculus beryllinus; assembly: GCA_039877255.1. NCBI lineage: Eukaryota > Metazoa > Chordata > Aves > Psittaciformes > Psittacidae > Loriculus > Loriculus beryllinus. The sequence goes on along the minus strand of JBCJKH010050545.1, from coordinate 61,541 downwards.
TCACATCTTCTCTGGGCAGCTTGTTCCAGTGCCTCACCACTTACAGTGAATAACTTCGTTATATCTAACCTAAATCTGCTCTATTTAAGTTTGATCCCATTACCTTTTGTCCTATCACTACAGTCCCTAATGAAGAGTCCCTCCCCAGCATCCCTATAGGCCCCCTTCAAATACTGGAAGGCTGCTATGAGGTCTCTGCTCAGGCTTCTCTTCTCCCAGCTGAACAGCCCCAACTTTCTCAGCCTGTCTTCATACAGGAGATGCTCCTGTCCCCTGATCATCCTCATGGTCCTTCTCTAGACTTATTCCAACAGCTCCATGTCCTTTTTTATGCTGAGGACACCAGAACTACACTCCTAATCACAGGTTCAGCTGCAAGCCTTCAGAGATGCAGCAAGTAAGCGAAGCATTAGTATCCAGCCCACCTCTCTGTGCAGCCTGTTTCTAGCAGCACATCTTCAGGGTAATGAGGAAGAGACTTGTAGGTATAGGGGCACAAGGAGATCAAATCACAGAATAAAACAGACCTTCCATGTATGTTAAAAACAAGCTAAATTCCCTTCTCTTGGTGCCATGGGCAGTGTATGTAGTAAAACAAGCCTCTGAGCGCAATGAAAGTCATTTCAGTGATTCCTCCTCATGGCTCCTATCCTACCACCAAAAGGTTTGAAGATCCCATTATTGTGCCTCTGAGCAGTTCTGTTTCCACCCACCTATTCACGACCAACTTTACTGACTTGTTTAACAGAAGTTTGCTTAATAGATTGCTTCTGACATTTGTTAGCCTAGAGCAGGAACCCTCAAGTATGTAACTGATAAAGGCTTTTCAAAAACCCAGGGTGGAAGCTTGCGAGAGTTCAGTGCTGTGCTTTATTTCTTTTATTCCAAAGTTGGACAGTTGGGTCGCAAGAGTCCTGATAACCCCAGCACAGAGAATTACAAGTCTAAGAGCAGCTCGTTTTCCTCGCAGCTGAGCACATGGTTTACAGGCAGAATTTGGAGCAGGACCAAGTGAGTGCTTGCTCCCCAAGTCTGTGAGCATTAAGCCATTCCCAGAACACAAACTAAGCTAGCTGCAATGTTTAAGTCTTTCTGTGCAAATAAATGTACTCAAGATCTCAAGAGACTTAAGCATGTCAGTAGTCTGGGTTTAAGACATGAATGATTAGTTATGGTTTGACTCCTCACCTTCAACTCGAGCAGTTTACCCTGAAAACACACATACTTTCAATCCCACTTGGAGTGATTATGATTCACCTTATATGTTAAATGTGTTACAGATTGTTTAGAGCTGGATTCTCTACTCTGAAATGTCACTTACCGGTTTTTGTCTGAACAGTGGAAATGCCACATGGTGAAACCCGAGTTTGAATTTCAAAGAAATGAAACCATCATCACCTCAAGTTTCCTCTTCTCTCTTTTCCAATCACATGTCAGTGTTTGTGTGCAGCTTAACCGTTTCAAGCCATCCAGTGCTGGTTACATTCTGATCAGCTGTACCTGGTGAGAATAAAGTTGAGAATTGTTTCAACCACTCCAGATTTACTAATAGGTTTTAAAAGGAGCTATTTAATCAGGCTGCATTTTGTGGCTGATCTTATAATTTAGTGTTTATGTAGTCATTTTCCTGACACAATTCATTAAGCAGCAATACAGAGGACTGTTTAGCATGCAAACAGTGAACTTTAAGAACACTTGAAGATTCAGCTTCTGATTCATCCCAACAGTAGTGCCGATATGTGTGCTCGTGAGAGCAACTGACAACTAGAACAAAAATGTTCTCAGGGAAATAAATAAGCAATTGTGGCCAAGAATCTGTGAGGAATTTACCAGCATTAATCAATTAATGCTCACACATCTCAGAAGCGCTGCCATAAAAGTGACTAATATGATCTAAGATTTTGTTTCATGTTTGGCTCAAGGCTACATAGGAAACCAGTGACAGTCAGGAATAGAATATGAGATCTTGGTCCTTCCAGTAACACCAAAGTGTTTGGTAGGAAAGGAAAAGATGAGTGCCTTATTTTGGTTTGAAGCTTCTGCTTGTACTTATTGAAAAGGGAGAACTGGTGCCTGGAGTTCTCAGCTTCCAGCCCTGTGTTCTTATCAGAGCTGCAGGGAGGTCCTTGAAATAGGTGAGGCTGGCACCCTTGCTGCTTCCCTGTCCCTTTTTGCTGCTCAGTAGGTGCACCAGGCAATGCTGAGATCTTGCCATGGGAAAAGCAAAGAGGTCCCAGCTCCTGCTGAGCTCCAAACACAGGAGAAGCCCAGAGCCAGAAGTTTAAATCTCCAATAATTAACCCACTACTTCTTTGACTCTGGCTAAACTGCTTCACACATATTCGCCATTCCTCTTTGTCAGATTTAAACACTAAACCAAAAGGTAATACAGGTTAAAATATACACTGACACAGTATTAACTATATATTAAAAATAGATCATTGATGTACATTATCCTCACTTTCTTCCCATGAGGATCCATTTGTGAGAAGATGCAAACACAAACTAGAAAAATAATACAGCATGCTCTAGATAAGTCCTGGCTGTAGAGAAAAGGGACATGAATTTAAGAGTTGTACTCTGTTCCAGGCTCTAAAAAGTAAGCTATTTTTCTTTATGTTCATTTTCAGAGAAGTGCACATTCAAGAGAGTATTTTTCCTACCTTGCATGATGTCTGTTGGAACTGGTGTTTGCTCATATATTGCAATCTGGTATAGTTGAAGGAAAAGTTACACAGGAAGTTTTTAACGTGGGAGAGTTTAACTATGTTTATTAATAATTGATAGGTAAGAAGCAAGCTTTACATTCCTCATAATAGACTTGAATGAGGAAAAATAGCTACTTGCTTTTATTTCTGCTACTGTTAATATTTTTCTATTGCAGTGCTTATCACTTAATTACAGTACACAGATCTTATTAAACCAAAACCCAGAGTTTAAAACTGGGAGCACAGCAGACTCCATACATGTTAATAATATGTATTTCCAGTACATTGTTTAATCAGACTAACTAGAAGTGTTGACTCTGAGGGGTATTAGTCTGTCACATACAATATTAAGGGTCCTGACCAGAAAAAATCTTTACACACAGACACAGCCACAGGTCTGCTTCGAGCCTCACTTAGTGATGCTCTCCAATCATTAGCCCATAGGCAAATCAGAAAGATTCTAAAAGAAACCCTGGCCTGTGGACTCTTTGGTCTTTTAATTTCAATTAGGTTTCAATATTTAAGACCAAAAATGTCCAAAGATGAGACAAGAACTACCATAACTAAGCTTATCAAGGTTTGATGATTACAACTTAGAGGTGACCGAACTGCAAAGCCAGGCCAACAGTCACATAGACCCCTAGAGCCATCATGCATCAATCCGTAAGGGTCTTGATGGGGATGTTAAAGGCTATCATGCTTCCTATGCCACAGACAGCTGTACTTGCCAAAGAGGTTACCAATTCCATCTGCTCACTACCACCCCATGCCAGACATTATTATACACAGATCTGTCAGCAGAGCTGCAGCTGTGAGATTTCATTAATCCACTTCTGTCAAAATAAACCTGCACTAGCAGAACCCTATTAATTAAACTGGTTCACCTTCCTCCCTTGCCTGCTCCAGTCATGTCCTAACTAGCTCATATAGGGACATCTCTGTGGTCCTTACATCCCTCTCCTGTTCTGAGTGGGTCCAAGAAGGCTGGAGGCACAATAAAACTCATCAAGCAAAGCACCGTTCTTGTGCTAGAGTGTGATATAATCAGAAATGTTAAAAACAAGCAGTGCCCACAGCAGGCACCGTCTGGATACATGCCAAGAGTGATCAAAGGCTGTTGACATCGCACAGCTTCTGACCCTGCTCCCAGCCATTGTTCTTCCAGACAGCTATTCCTAACAGGAGAGGTACTTTGCAGAGGGGTTTGACAGTCTTCAAAGCAGATCTGTCATCCAGGCAATCTTCAGAACAGGCTAACAGGAGGGCAGGAAATTGTGCCAGAACGAGAAATGATAAGAATAACTGCCTATTTTTATAACTATGGATTTGTTTGCACTGGATCATTCCACTGATCCATCAATTGCCCTGCCCTGTTTCCATCAAAGGCCAGTATTTGTCAGAGCTGAGGAAAGTGGAAACTCCAGAGAAGGCATATGGTGGATTGCACAATGCTGGAAGTTAAGGGAAATTGTCCTCAGCGCTTCGGGAATGGTTTAGTTTGCATCTGAAAGCACGATACCCAGGAGCATGTATTCTAGCTGTGGTTTTCCTACTCCATCAATGTGCTTCAGAACGTAAAGAGCAATGCTGAATTACAGTAACTGGTGAATGCCTGTTTCCCAGCAAAGCTGGTGGGCTTGGTTTCTCATTCTCTTTGTAAAACAGATTTGATAGCTTCCCAGGCTAGGAAATCCTACCAGACAAGCAAAGAAACGATTTTTCTTTGTGAAAAGGTGAAGATTTGAAGTTGCTGTAGAGTGTGGTGGTAGAAGAAGGACAGGGTGGAGGCATGAAGTGCTGGGGTAAGGCCTCAGCTGCTATGATTTAAAACAGCCCCCAAGGCCATTCTAATTTACTTTGGAGCCTTTCCTAGAACAAGGTTGAGCGTTTTGCAGACAGGACATGAAGCAAAAGCCTTTTGCACTGGCAAAAGTAAATGAAACAATCCCTGAGCACAAGTTGCTTAATCTCTCCTCTTTAAAACCCCAGGTGTTTTAATTGAGAATATAAACTTAAGTGAGGCCAGGTGAAAACCCCACCTCTATGTACACAGCTATATTCCCTTTCCTCTGGTTTGACAGGATCCAGCTTGAGTTTAGGTAATTAGGCCAAAAGGACAGAGCAGCACCTGATAGAACATGAAGATTTTAAAAAAATGGGTGAATTTGAGGTGTAGAAGAAAGAGACTTGACTTTGAGAGCACTCATTAAGATTCATCTTCCACATGTATGGAGGATCACCACAGCCACTCAGCCCCTATAAACTACAAGTGCCGGTCTAGAGATTTACGGTACTTTAGCCTTAAGAAAAAAATGCCTGCTCCTTGTCTCAGCAGTTTGAGACTGATATAAAATGAGTATGTACGCACAAAAGTGCGTCAAGCTTGCTTCTTATTCCCCCCTGATAAACCCAACAAGTTACTGTTAAGGTTTTTAATATAAACAATTTACTTAAGGACTAAGGGGAGTTGAATGGGAGAAAGAATACTAAAGAGTTGAGTGATGTTTCCAGGTAACAGCCAGAAATGACTGCCAGGTGCTTTATACATCCAGCTTCAGCGCTGATGATAAGAGCTATGTAAGCATCAATAAATTGGGAATAAAGGCATGTTATGCTTTGCATAGGGATATCAACAAAAGTTATGGTGCAGAATTATCACCAGAACAGATTCTTACGTCTGTACATTTACCACCCTCAATATCTAGAGTTAAGGTACAGCAAAAGAAAGCAAGAATAGAAAACAACCTGTTGAGCGTGGGTGTTTTAAAAGGTTTCCTAATGCTTAGCATAATACATGCACTTTTATGGCATTTCTATAAATCACATTGCAGGATGTTCCAACATTATGCATCATTTAAGCATCTTGTTCTTAGTGTTCTTTATGAATCTCAAATTGATGCAAATAATTTAGTATCTAAGAAAAACAAGGAAGCCAAATGAGAAGAGATCTGGTCTTGCAGAAAACAGGGGTTTTACTGCCATAGGAAAATGTTTGCTCCTTAATCATTGTGAACGTTTAAAGGTAGCTAAACTTGTAATTTAATAAGATAAATTTGCCAGTAAACCCTTCACAAAAGCCACTGCTTAGGCAAGTACAGATTCTCAACTCACTCTATGACCATTTAAAGAACAGCTACAGAAGCTTCAGCACGGTAGTACAAGGGGTTGTACTGTTTGCTTTCTAAAGCATATTAACTCCCTGCAATACAGACTCTATTACAGTGCAGCCTTGGCACTGAAGTGTTTTATTTTTTGCTAAACCCTGGAGACAGCTGAAGATCATTCCATTGTTTTTTCCAGTGGAGTGGAAACCAGACCCCAAATCTCCCACACTTTTAGGGAAAAGCCTTCCCTCATGTTAACTTTTAAAACATTTTTTCTACGTAGACAGCATTTCCAGATTGCAAGCTGTGATCTAGCAGCTGATGAAGGAAGACATAACACCTCTTACACAAGGAGGATGAGACCAAAGCATTCTCACTTACCTTTTAATCCTTACATGCAATTTATAAAGCCCCTTCCTGGGGTGATAGGAGAGGAGAAGGATAAAGGGGAGAAACAGAAAGGGAGAGAGTTGTCCAGCAGTTACACAAGAGATTAAGAGCTGACAGCAGGCAGGCACATCACACATCTCCTCCTTGCTGGAACAGCATTGCAATCAAGGCATTTCTGGCAGCCAGCTGCTGCTACAGACTGTCTCCACCTATGTTTTCTGAGAAGGGGACCAAAGAAAGCAATTCTGTGGGATGGAGAAGGAGGGAAGTGAATGTAGACCATTTGCTGGCAAGAAGAGAAGAGCTCAAGTATCTAGAAGGAACAAAGGAAGTTCATGAGAGCTTAAGTATCATTTTCACACGGCAAGAACGAAACTACACTAGCATATATATATTCCTGAATGTAGCGCTAGAAAGAGTCAAATGGTGCCAGTCAAACATCCACATAAGTGCCAATCAAGCAAGTACTATACTCAATATCCTTGAACTTTGAACAGTATAATTCACTAGGCACCAGCTGGTAAGTGCTTTTATTTATTTTCCTATGCATATTCCTTTCCAAGAGATGAGACACTCAATTCTGCTGAAGGCCAACTGTGAAATTATAATTACAATGGTGTCTAAGAGAAGCAAACTGGGAATCTTTCCAGGCTCTGACCTTGAAAACATGCTAGTAATCTGGGAAGTTAGATAGGGGAGAAAGGGGATATGGATTTGGTAAAGGAAAAAGTACAAGTTCTTCTCCCCACTACCAGTAAATGTCTTAAGATATAGTTTAGGAAAGAAAGTAGATCACAGCTTTGCAGATACAGGCAACCCTGCTACAGTTTATAATTCCACAGGATGTCCACAGCATTTACTCGCTATTTCAGATGCCACAGAACAAACCTATGTTACCTTAGGACCAATACAGATCTATCTTATAGGAGACCACAAGCTATAGGAAACAGGGTTCCTTGGGGAAATACCAGAGAAAAGCATGTAAAATATTTTCTCTCTTACCAGATTCCTTTAAAAGGAAGACAGTAGCTTTGTAAAAACAGCAAACAGTCCCTGGAAGCAGATCCTTGTGTCATATTAGAATAAAGACTATAAAGGTCCTTGCCAATATTGGCACCAAACCTAGCAACCCCCCAAAGGCAGGCAATATTCTCCAGTCAATACCTAAATTATTTTCCATGCCCAGCATGGCTCGCTCATCTTACATCGTTGTTCTCCCCGTGGCCACTGCTCCAGGATGTTCCATAACTGGGTAGGGAGGAAAAAAATGTGAGATTAATATAATCCTAATAGAAAAAGTAAAGATACTGTAGGCAGCGAAACTTCAATGAGCAGGAGATTTATGATCCCAACACTTACCTGCTTCACCTAACACAGGACACAGCTCATACCATGCAATTCCCTGGTCCAGGGCACGGGGCCATGGAGACGCATAGGAACAGACAGCTCTGTGTCACACTGCTCTGGGACAGCACAAGATGAGTTACTGCAATTCATTACAGTTCCTTTTCCTGCTGATGCAGCTCAGCTTAATTAAAAGGTGCCTTCATGTTATCCTCCCGTCACTTCTAACCCTGTATTCAAGCACCCAACACACATCTTCCTCCTCACTTCACTGCATTTGGCAGTAACTTTGCTAAACAATTACATGTGGGGAGACAAAACCAAAATGATCCCAAACCCCTATTCTAGAGCTTTTGTTTCTCCCAGCGTTCATACAGAACTCTTCCCAAATAGACTGGCCTTTAAATTCTGCTCTTTATTCTGCACATGGAAAAACCTGAACTGGTTGTATAAATCTGAGTGTCTATTTTGACTGATGCAAGTTGAGAATCAGGTTTGGCTGAACCTGTTTCACCTGAAGCTATGAAAGAGAAGCTGAGGTTCAACAGCCTTTTAAAGACTGGTGTCAGCAGAAGGGGACTCTGCCTCATCCCCAGCTCCCTTCAGATGTTCCTACTCACTCAACTCATTCCACCTGAGGAGTAGATCACTCTGCCATAGCCTCTAAAGAGGGAACCACCTGCAGCAGTGAGATGTGACATGGGTAACCTGAGAAACAGTAATATTTTCCAGTATCTTAGCTCTATGAAGAGGACCCCTCTGATCACACCATAGGGTCCATTGTGGTTTCTTTAAATGACACCTTCTCAGTAGAGTTGTCGTTCTTGTCCCCAAAGACAGAGCAGATTAACTAGATCAGACATGGAATCTTACAAAGCAAGTCACTTCCCACCTGAAATACGTGTCCTTTCTAAAGATTATTTATGATACTTGGATTTGTTTGTCTGAAAAGAAAAAAATAATGAAAATATTCCCCTTTTTTGATACATAATGCAAGGGAAAAAAGACCACAGAAGTGTGGACTACTGCTTCATTTGCCTTTATGAATATTTCACACAGCTGTATTTTAGATAGCTTTAAATCTTAGTGTGAAAGAGTGGGAATGCTGAGAAAGTCTGATACAGCATAAACATTCCTAGTGTTCATAAACTGACTCTTATTTATGGCCTAACTAAACAGCAACTTTTTCCCCACCACCCCCTTTGTGTTTTTAGAAGAAAAGGTAAAAACTTGCATGGGTATCAAATTTCGTACTACAGTTTTTACAGAGAAATACAGTCTTGGACTATATGTATTTATATATATAAGTAACAAAATGTCACATTCCTTTAGATGTCTGGAACTTCAAAAACTAGGAAAAGTCATGGACAAGGAACAAAACCCGATCTAAAAGTGAAGTTGACTACATTGATTTCACAAATACAACATTAGACATGAAGGAAAATGCTGCTGCTTTACAAGTCTATCACTTCTAACAGCTGATATTGTAGCAACGTACATTGAGGATCTTGTTTTAACACAGGTAATTAAATAGCATCCTTAGGAATCTGCCAAATTTCATTACACAAACCCAAAATTATGAGACTCAGTTTAACTGAAACTGGGAAAGTTATTTTTATACCACTAGAAGCACTACAAACATCCTGTACAGACTACAACATTCATTTCCTCCTATAGCTATAGTAAGTCAGGGACTTCAAGGATAAACCTTAAGAGCAAGGAAAACACTTTCAGGAATAGTACGTGCACACAGTTTGAGCGTGTTTTCAGTAAGGCAGATTGCCTTTTGAGTCATTCTTTTCCTCCATGCTATTCTTTATTCAGAGTCAGATGTTCACGTATGATTTAGTAAAGTTATAAAAAAGCATGAAATATTTCCCTCCAGTATTGGCAATACAAGGCAGACTTGGTAGAAGTCTCTCATCCTCCCCTAAAAAGAATATTTCCCCTCCCTTCCTTAGCTTGTCACAGACAGGAAAACACCACATCATAGTCTCCTGTTGTAGCACATTAATTCCTTCTGGTTATAGAAGACCATGCTATTGCATGTATAAGTGGCAAGTGGCTGTTGTCAAATGCACATTTCCACTATTGACAGATGATGATCAGAGCATCTGAACTCTGCAGAAAAATAACTGCTGTTATTGAAAAGGAAGTTCAGATTCTTCCGTTTATCTTTAATAGAGATTGCTTTATACCTGATTAAATAAGATCAGAAAAGCTTGATAGCCTATACTGATTAGCATCACCCCATTACTTTCAACTTCTACAACACTAAGCTTCATGCCCATAGTACTCAGGGAAGCAGCACCACTGTTACATGAGGGTTAATAGAAACACATCTGGAGCATCTTTCAGCATGAAGCTCTAAAGCTATTGGTATGAGGTTCGTGGGTACCTCTACGCTTGTGTCAGTTTGCTCTTCATACTGGGAAAAGGCCATTTCTGCAGTGTGCATCGAGCAAATGGACTTAGGCTGTCCTCACCTCAGCATCAAACGAACACTCCTTCCTTGTGGTTCAGTTGCAGGTGTTAGCCTCAGATGGGCTGGAAGGTCCAAAAACCAAGGAAAGCAGGTCTGATGATAGAAGAGACAAAAGGTACAGTGGATGAGGAAAACACAGTTGTTCAGCTATGGAAGTGAGTAGCCAGTGGGTGTCAATAAAAGAAATGGCAAGCACAGGAGCGGAAAGCAAAGAAATACTGCCTTCTGACTTGCCTGAGGCACTAAAGATGATCAGTTGACACTTAACGGATAGATGACTTGAGAGGAAGAATTGTAGTCTGAAGGAAATCCACACTGAATCTGAAAATCAGATAAGAAAACTGCTAACAAATGGATATACAGAAACATCAAAAGCCTGAGCTCAAAAGTGCAGCTAAAGCATCATTAATGTTCAGACTTTATAAATGATCCAGTGTCCTGAAAACTTGACTTTCAAGATATTCTTAATCTGTTGTCACATGGTAAGAAGGTGGATATTGGTTAGACGTTTCTGGGAGCCCTGAACTGGGCAACGTGGTACCAGTCATTTCTCTCAGATCACAAGGAGCAAGCCTGGGAATCTCATGTTTGCCTAAGCTCAAAGTACACTGAAATTTGAGATAAGAGACAGGACAAGGATTAAATCAAGTCGGAAGCTGACTTTAAGTGGATTGCGAGTTAAGGGATTGCGAGTTAAACCCCTGGAGACTCTGCAGAGCATGTGAAACACAAGCCTACAGCTCTGAATACCAACTCACCCCCATCCAAGACTACAGCTAATGAACAGATCCCAGGGCCATACGCCAGCCAGGAAATACACTCCTGGTTATGCAAACAACCAGCAAGAGTTCAGAGAACATGTGCAAGCAGGAATGACACCAAATAACAGGATCTGAGCACATTAAGGGGAAAAGCCCAACCACAGACTTACAGAACTTACTGAACAGGACTCTGGAGAAAGGGAAGTGCGTTGACAGCTCCACCGAACTCTTCATGCTCTGCACAAGTGTTTGTACCTTCCCAAAGGTACAAACCAAGAACAGCAAGAGGCTGGTCAAAGCATTCACCAGGCTTGCTTAGGAATAGCGTTTTAAGGTTTATCTCTAATTCCTTTTTTCAGAAAGAAGATTTGTCATGCAAACAGCTAGATAAAAAGAGAACAAAGATGTCTGAAAAATGCATGTATGGGGCAAAATCACTGCCCCGGTCCTGCTGGCCACACTGTATCTGATACAAGCCAGGATGCTGTTGGCCTTCTTGGCCACCTGGGCACAAGTTGGCTCATAGTCAGCCGCTTGGCAACCAACACACCCAGCTCCTTTTCCACCTGGCAGCTTTCCAGTCACTCTTCCCTATGCCTGTAGTATCAAATGGGGTTGTGACCCAAGTGCAGGCCATGGCACTGAGCCTTGTGCTTGAACCTCATACAACTGAGCTCACTGATCCAGCCTGTCCAGATCCCTCTGCAGAGCCTTCCTATCCCTCCAGCAGATCAACACTCCTACCCAACTTGGTGTCATCTGCAAGCTGACTCAGGGTGCACTCAATCCCCTTGCCCAGATCATTGATAAAGGTACTAAATAGACCTGGCCACAATACTGAGTCCTGGGGAGCACCACTTATGCCACAAGCAGCCAGTTTCTGCAGGAGAATGCTATGGTGGAAAGTATCAAAAGCTTTACTAGAGTCTAAGTAGACAACATCCACAGCCTCTTCCTCATCCACTAAGTGGGTCACATTGTCATAGAAGGATATCAGGTTAGTCAAGTAGGACTTGCCTTTCACAAACCCAGTCTAACTGGGCCTGATCACCTGGTTGTCCTGTATACGCTGTATGGTGGTGCTCAAGATCATTTGCTCCATAACCTTCTGCGGCACTGAGGTCAGACTGACACAGGCCTATAAAACATCATTTCTGATGAACTTGAGAAGGCAAGAGAACAAAAGTATTAAAGAAGCCTGTGGTGATACGCAAGAGCTACAGCCAAAAGTTATAGCTTGTGCTATAGGAACACAGCACATCTGTATGACTTCAGACACCTACAGCTTTCTATGGGACAGGTATAAACCAGTGAGCCGAATCACTCTTACTTTACTTGATGAGTCATTTGAATGAATTGCACTATACTATTTCCTATTTAAACTAATAAATTGTTCTGTATATAGGAAATGGTGATAATTAAGGAAGATATTCAGATTGTCTCCTTTAATCCATTTACAATGAAGGCAAAAAAAAAATTGCTTCAGAGTTCACACACCCGGTGCTGTTTTGCCCTGTTTTCCTGTATGACCACATTCTTTCATGCAAGTGCTCTGCCCATGCTGCTCCTCGCTGCTTCCAGAGTCTCATATCTCACTTGGTGATTGCTTAGCAAACAGCTCCTCCTTTAACTAGTATCCTAAATTAGTTACGGCTGCACATAACACACTGGCTTCTTCCTTTTGCTGAGCTGGGCACACTACAGACACCACCAGCATCTTTTTCTGGTTGAAAAGAGATTCCCATCCTTCCAGACAAGGGGAGAAAACTTGAAGAGTTATGAGTAGGAGGTAAAACCCCATTTTGGGTCACACTATTTTCCCCTTATAATAACTTATTAGTTGCCTTTCAGCCTTGTCTTCATTTGTTAGTTGTGGCTCAGGGTCTTGACCAGGGCTGATGCTCCCAAGATGGCACCAGAGGGCTGTGATAAAAACTTGCTTTCCAATCCTACCTGGGTATTTCCAATGTGGTTTTAGACAAAAAGTATTTGAGTGCTTGAAAAACGCATCCCAAGGGAATTAAACTCTTTAAAAAGAGATTCATCTCCAAATAAATTCTTAGCCACAAAAAAAGAAAGTAATCCTTCACCTCCATGCTTTGATATCTTATCTGTAATGAAAGTGTCCTTTCATTATTGCCTTTTATTTAGACTTTAAGGATTAGTTAGGGGGAGGCTTCATCTGGGTTTGTATAGTACATAGCCTAACAGCACCCTAACAGCATATAGTACATAGCCTAACAGCACCCTAACAGCAGTAAATGGCAATATGACGAGACTGAAGTACGTATGCTCCCAAATCAGGCTGATTTCCACTTTAATTACCTTTAATTCATCCCCAGAAAGGTGCTAACACCGTACTTACTCATTTCTTGGAAACCCACACAACCCGACCAAAACTTACTAAAAGCATCTAGAAAAGTCTGTGTCACTCCCATCGGGTCTGACTCCTCCAGGAGCAGAGCACGACAGGACACAAGTACTGCTAGACCCATTCCTGCTTCTGCCGCACTGGCTGAGAATGGGGAAACCTATTTGGGTTTTGCTGCCACCGTGTGGCCATTGAGAGCAAAGATCTTAAAGCACAACTCCAAAGCTTTGGTCAGACTCCAGCCTCTGTATTTTCTTTGCACGGGTGAATTATGTAGCTTATTTGCAGGTAAAAAGAGACATTATCAAATAAATATACATTTATTTTGAGGGAAAAGCTGAGAAACTGGGGCCTGTGCATGACTGTCCTGGTAAGAATAAAGTCTGATATTGATGGAAGCTCTCAGCATCTCCAGTGAAGCACAGTTTCTGTAGCCCTAAGCTCCACGGGTGAAAGTGGTGCCCGAAGGACTCCAAGTGAGCATGAAAATAAATCATGTCTGCACTCTGCAGTGTATCTGTTAAATAAGCATCCTTACTGTCTTCCTGTAGCATTTTCTGTCTTGCACAACAAATAGCACAACACTTTTATGATTAAAATACAGATAGACCCTCTCCAACCACCAAGTGTGGCCGTCTCCGGGGTAAGCCACATGGAGATTTTGAACAAGCCCAAAAACCAAATTTGTAGAGCATAAAACAGTGTGGAGGCAAAATGAAAACATGCGTTACTCTCATGTCTCTTTCCAGTGAACATTAGCATAGATGGATGGAAAACATAAAAGCTTCTTCCAGATCCCGTGCTGGCTTTGGCTTTCAGGCTTATGCCCCTGTGAACTCAAAGGCTCAGTGCAACCAAACCTCCCCAAAGCACCTAAGAAGCAGTCGCTCCCCAGTTCACAGATAACTGCTGAGTACAGAGGGACAGCATGAAGCAAAAGGCAGCAGCTCAAAGCCATCTAATTCCCAGGTCCGGGGTCCACATAGGGTGAACAGAAATATGGAAAATTGCAGGCCATGAAAACAGATGATGTGACAGTTTCTAAGGGCAGCTGCTTCCATTTGACTTCTGCTTTTGCTTCTAGTAACAAACAAACCGGGGCATTTTGTATAGCTGTAAGCAACCAGAGCATCCCTCCAGCTTTGTTAAGCTCCCCCACAGCTCGGTAGCTGCAGTGCAACAGAAGTGAATATAAAATGCCATTTCAAATCCCCCAAGTTTAGGGTCAACGGAAATTGCCCCCCTTCCTTCCCACGACTTAAAGCAGTCTTAAGTGTGCTTTAAATTACATTGCTTGTACCTGACAACCCAGAGTGAGCTCCAGGAGCCATGGATTACCACTCTGGTGAGGAAAACCTCTATGGAAACTCAGTATCTGAGTACATGTGCTAATGTTAAAGAGATCCATTCTTTATCCTAGCTTCTGTGGTGTCAACTCCCATTTGTTTCAGAAACAAGATGAGTCTTGAAATCCTTTCATATGGTTATGATGCTCTCTCATTCGTTCCTGCTTGTTGAACAGCTTTCAGAGATGATGCCCATTGCAAGGTCTGATCACTTATACTGGTATACTTCATGTTATTCTTGATTGCATGGCCTAGAATAATTGACAACACCCCTATTAGCTGATGGCAAGACCTGGAATACATAGATACGTATCCTTGTATGTATTAAAGTCACAGATTGCCTTTAAGACGGAAACAAAAGAGTCACATCTTAAAGCAATCTTGTCTCATTAATGCACACAACTTGCTGGCAGTTTATCGTTTTCCCTGGAAGCTAAAGCTGACTGTTGCAGTCAGGCTGCTCCTGTCAAAACAACGTTTTGCATGCAATCTACAAGCAAATTTTAGGAAGAAAGGAGGAAAAATGAAAAGCTTAATTTGCAGAGACCTTATAAGTCTTAGAGCAGCAATTCCGTGCACTATCTCCCATCTGGATAGTGTTAAAACCTTGAAAGTGATGTGCCTGAAATAATACAGAACCCAAAGTGCTTGATCATTACTTGTTTTTCAAGGTTAAATATTGGCTGAAATTCAAAATGCAGGCAGTTTGTCAGCCACTGCTGTGCTTTTCCACTGTATTATTCAGAGAAAAACGTTTTAGGTTAGTCTGTAGAAAGCAAACACTTGCAGCTTCATCATGAGCTTGCTCAGCTCCTTTCATCCTACAGGGATGTCAGAACATCTGAGATTCCTGTATCCAGTAAAAGTTTGCAAGCAAGAGGATCTCCCCACCTTATAATGTGAGAGCAATAGCTTTTGTGTCCAGCCATCTCAATAAAAGAAATACATGCAGTTCATTATAATTTATGGTCTATGAACACTTATTACTGATAAGTATTCTGCATTTAATTGCATCATGTTGATAAACATGGCAATAGACACAAGTACCAATATTCCCCAGCAGAAAATCAGGGGTTGCAGCTCAGAAAAGCTGATTTATGTATGTGCAAGATAGAGAAAACATCTCAAATTTAACTACTTATTGATCAATGGAGGGGAGGAATCTATTTCTACTCCAGCATTATGCTTCTGCTTTAGCATTATCTATACCAATAACGGTCTGAAGATGGAGAACTTCTTTACAGTATTTTCCCCAGTTCAGAGAAAGAAGCCTCTAGAAAACCTGTCCAGCACAATTACTAGATTTGCTTGGTAAAACTGAATTACTTCATTGATCCTCACAGACATCCTCCTCCCTGTTGCAGTCCATGTGAAGAAGGAGGCATAAGGACTGAAAAAAAAATTGGAGTCTAAATGTAGCTGGAAAACAGACTAGAAGCCTTGATTACATTTTCCATCAAGTTACCCTGGATTATTGTATTGCAGTTCAAGAATTTGATTAGCAATTTCTCCTCTTCATTCATCCTCATGACATCTGGATTTCAAACCTTTGATCCATATCTGCAAACATGCTAATACAGATTCCAGCTAGGTCTTGTTGCAACCCACTCCAGACATAGTAGGATTTAAGTGTCAGAAACTCCACTTTATTTGTGGTTAACTGGGGCAAGTTCCCCAAAGGCAGAAATAAGGGAAGCTTGGGGCAAGCTTGGATTGATGTCAAAGGGAGGTGCACGAAGCAAGTTTTCTTACTTTGTGTGCGGTGTTTAAACAAAATGAACTATTACTTCTAAAAATGGAAAACGTAAAAGTTAATTTCATGCCTTTTGCTTTGACACAGGTCCTCTCTTTAGGCTTATGCAGTGTTCACAGGCACAGCCAGGTTTTTGGCACGTGCTAAAAAGTGCTTACAAACGTCTGAGCTGCGCTTGCTTGGAATCAGAGGAAGATACAGAGACCAACTCCCCTGCAGCACACCTCATCCCAGAGCGGATGCTGTGCTAGAGACAGTGATGTTAGCTTAAAGCCTAAAAAGGCTCGACCAGAGTGCCTTGAGTGCCGACACCAAAAACCAAGGAATATCATCAGCTAATGTTATTACAATGCAACTTTACTTGCCACAGTGCCAGTTTGCAAGAGTGCAAGACAGAAAAAGGGAAAGCTTCTCTACATCTTCTACTACCTGTATATTCATTTTGTTTTTTTCAGGCCATTTCAGGGATTTATACAAAGATGAAGCTCTCCCAAAGCTTTCTAACTGTAAATTCACAACCTTCCCCTCATGCATTATTACTAGTACCATTATCACACCAAAGAGAAACTGCTAGCTCCAAACCACACGGATTTGGTTGTTTAGCCTGCTAGGTTACTAAAAAAAAAGACAAAGATCCAGCTGCAAGTTCCTTTGGGTGTGGGGCTGCTCCCATGGAGCACACCGTAAGCAAAAAGAGAGGTTTGGAAAGCCTACAGGGCATCCAGCTGAAGAGCAACTCCAGGAGGGACCATGAACAGAGCAGTTTTACAGGTGCTTGGCTGCAGGGAGCATTTGCTTTGCAAAGCTCAAGAAATCATCAAGAAAAGGTGGTTTGGGGTTATACCACCTGCAAAGACAGGGAGAAGTTGGAGGGTTTCACTGCTCAGTGCACAAGCAAGACCGATGCCAGCAGATGGCACCGGGAAACCATAAATCCATCTGCAGGATGCAGGCTCGCAGCTGGTCCTGCTGCCTCCAGCTCTGCAGCAATCCCTCACTCAGCTAGGCAGCACAGCATTAGATGCAATACATGATAAGTATAATTATTCGGCATTAATTCACGTGCAGGGTTTCAGCTCCATTTATTTACATCCTGCCCCTGCAGTGGGAAGGCTGATAATAGGTTATCTACAGAAAGGGAAGAAAGTAAGTGGAAATTTAGGCATAGCAAGGGGAGGTCTTAGTCTCCTCAGCCAACCCAGCACCCTGCTCACTTGTCTCAGCTGCAGGAAACTCACCATGTGTATTTGGCCTCAGCATACCTGCATATATGAGCAGGTGGAGAGGCTTGTAAATATTGCGGTTGAATTTTAATTCAATTCTTTTTTCTTGATTTGCACTTTATTTAGGCACTCCTTTATGGAATTTCCTCCCGCATTTATCATCTCACAGAGCACCTGAGATTTGGCTCTCATTTCCACAACCTTCTCAGGAAAATGACAAAGGGTGGGAGGGAATCACTTTGCTAAGTGTAACAAATATTTTCTTTCCAACTATTGCCCCACAGCAAGAAGCCAGCATAGTTTGGCCAGCAAAGCCCCTAAAAACTGTTCCCAGCAATTGCTTCAGAAGCTGGGGTATGGGAAAATGCCGCCTTAATGACAGCAAAGGGAAACACAGAGGAACAGAAGAGAGCAGCTGCAATTGCAGGACTAAGCCTTGGCCAAGAGAAGTTGTACTTACAATATCACTGAACTTCTGAATTTTTACCGTTCCAAGTATTGTTCTATGGCCTTCACCTCCAAATCTTATGAAACTGCCTGCAAATCTTACAAAGTCTTTCCCCACTGCGCCATTTCCTTCTGTAGATCACCCAGAGAGCTTCCAGTTTTAGGGACAGCAATATTTACCTTTGCTGTTGCATACCTCCTTCTAGAGCCGTGTCCTGGGGCTTTTATGACTATGCCTGAGCAAACATGACTCTCTATACAGACTTCAAGAAGAGGTAACTCGAGTAAACACTGTGTGACTTAAAACCTTGAAAGCTAATATTTGGCAAGCTCTTGTGTTCACAACTTTGGAAAGGCTTGCCTCTGGAAATAAAGCAAGAATATCTTCTCCTTGAAAATAAAAGCCAGAGCGGCAAATCCACGCCCAGTGCTAACGCTGGAATTCCTGACTTCATACATTATCCTGTGCTGGGAACAACCATACCCAAATGCTAGTGTTATAGAGCCAGGTTTTACAGATGCAGACCCCCGGGACAAGACTTTCAAGAGCAGTCTTTGTACCTGCCTGATCTGTATGGGCAAGTTACTTGTGAAAAAGCTGAGTCTCAGCACAGCAAAAGCAGGCAGACTAGAGGCAACCAGGGATTGATAAAAAGAAAACTGAGCACTCAACTTGGTGGGGAAGTAGCTGTAAAGGTACTGTGAGCCATAAAGAATGCCCCAGCCCTAACACTTGTTCCCCATAAGTTAGCACAGGTCCCACACAGATTTAGCAGCTGCTCTGTGAAAAGCTGCATTTGTAAAGGTGACCCTGAACACTCCAGCTCATATGATTTCATAGCTCTTCATATGTTAGCCCACTGCTGCAGCAAAGCTTTCAGCTCTGTGCATTAGTGATAAGGAGGGAGAAACGATAGCACATAAATCCCATCACCTAAGCAATGTTCAAACAGTACCTTCTTTTTCCAAAAGAATTCAAAGACCAGCATCGTCATCACACTTCTCTAACAAGAAAACTAAGGTACAGAAAAGCGGGTGGCCTGTGCCCAGCAGGATGGCTGACAATTTGACTGGAGCAGATCTCTTCAGGTTACGTTAGCTGTGCATTTGCTTGCTCTGTGACTCTCAGAAGGAGCAAAGCCCAGTTACCTTTCTTTTGCCTCTACTTCCAAACTCCTCAACAGAAAAGGAACACACTGTTGTTTTCCCAGGAGGATACCAGCAATAACACAGTAAACACAATTCTCTCGAGTTATTTTAGTGTACAAACCAAAGGAGTCATAATTTGCAAACCAGCTGCACTCAGCTCCATAGAGGTCTTGGGGATTAATTTCTCACACATGTGCAGTGGATATTTATCTGAGTTCTTCCTGCACTGCAATGGACTGCAGACTCAGTTCCAGCTTTCCCACTGTCTGTTCAGGAATGGCTTTCAGATTGCAGGTGGTCCTGCTGTACAGTAAATGGCACTTCCTCTGGGACACTGGCTATGGGGTACCATAGCCAAGAGCACAGAGCATGCTGTTGCGGTCTATACCAGGGCAATACAAAGTGTTGCAAGGTCACATCTTGGGCAGGGTCTCCAGAGACATTCACAGATGTTTTGGGAACTATTTTGCAGCAACAGCTTCATTAGGAGAACTCAGCAGGAGCTCTGCACTCTCATCTCCTCCCAGCCCCTTCCTGCCACATTATAGTGTCATATTGAGGCACTGCTAAAAATCCCACTAGTAAATAGCTTAAATAGTAAATATGAAGCACTCACTTTCACTCCCCAGAGCCACCAGCATTTGAAAACAAGGAGAGATTCCCAACACCATGAGCAGCCCCACACCATCATTTTTGTTTGGGCACTGGAGATGATGGTAGCACAACCTTACTCAAGAATAAAGGTTTTAATCTTTCCAAAATGCAGTAAGGGAGCACTAGCAGCAATGAGAAAAATCTCAGTGCATACAGGTATTTGGATAAGCACAAAAAGCTCCTGGCACCTATCCAACCTAAACCGCTTTCTCCTTTGATGTTGGATTCCATCTACCTAATGTAATGGCCCACTGGTTTGGTTGTCAAGCAAGAACTGGACCTGAGGCACATGCCTTTGGAGGTAGATGAATAATCCAATTAAGTAGAAGCAACAGAAAGTTGAGATCCCTCTCGTATTCTGGACATTAGAGAGAAAGAGGCATAAACAAGAGAATTCTCTTTACTGAAAAAGTTAATTTGAGAGTCGTGTTTGGGAATCTTGCCACAGACAAGCATGGAAGTAATTTTACTGGTATAATTAATAATTTACCATCAGCTTATCTCCACGTGTTTTCATGGTAGCATGTATCACTGCTTTGATTCTACAGAAAATCAAACACAGATGAAATATCTTCTCCAAATACCATCTTCTTTCCAGCCCAGTAGATCTCAAGTAATACCTGTATGTCTAGCTCATGCCAGGTTCACCTTCTGATCTACTTTGATGTCTGTGTTCAGACGAGCTCTTCAGAAATCTCCAAATAAACCCAAAGAGAGCTTCTAGATTGCTTCACTTATCCACACCTGTATCACTTTTTTCCTCAGCACAATTTCTGTAACTATTGCAAAGCCTGTTTCATGGTGAACTAGATTCTCTCAGGTGGCCCCACTACTTCACTAAGCAAGCACAGCCTCCCTGCAAGTACACTCTCCAGCTCCTACATACATATCCTGGGAACCTATTTTGCTCTTCATCCCTGAATTATTGATACTGAGCATCAACAAAATCTCTTCCTTGGATGCCCTTCTCATCAGGCAAGCTGTTTCTTTGTTGAATACCTGGCGATTCCCCTATCAGAATTGCAACCTTGAGACGTGAGAAAACTTTCTACCATGTTCTCCTTCCCTTAGCCAAAGGAAGATGCTGTCAGGGATACAGGTCAAAAGCAGCAGCTGCTTGGCAGCAATCATTTATAAGTCTGTACGGACTGAGAATACCACAGTCCTTGGAGTAGTTACAAGGTTCACTCTAGGCAGACAGTACCTGAATATTAAAGGCAAATCTACAGTGTTGAAGCATCATGGTAGCAGCAGGCAGGCAAAAGCCTGTACACTTACATCATGAGTTCCTAGCTCGTAAGAGCAGTGATTTTTTGGCTCACATTCACATTTTTGTGAATACTTCTTTACAGATCCACAGGAAATCGCTGTCCTAGAATACCATACAGAGTCACTGCCTCCTTGCAGGCAACAGGCTATCAATAAAGAGCTATTTTACCTCAAACATAGTCACTCAGCTATCTCAGCTAGCTCCCTGTCTCAGTCCACCCCAAACATTCCCATGTTAACATTCACTGTCATCACTGCTTTTCAACAAGTTGATTTTTCTCATAAAGGACACCCCAGCAGCTTTAGGCTCTGACAATTCACACACTCTTTAATAAGATAACTAGTACAGCTATTGTGTGTTTGCAACCTTGGGTAGATGCCCCATTAAAAGACTTATCAAACTTAAAGTAAAGCATTATCACAGGAAAAAGAAAGCTTCACACCGCTAGCAACTTCATGTCAGATAAAGAAGCAGCAACATAAAGGCCAAACGGGAAGTCCCTTTCAATAGGGACTTTTAATAAGTAACTCGAGTTCACATAAATCAGCCTGCACTTCTATGCCTACACACTCCTGACTCTGCCAAGGGAATCCATAACCATCACAGCAAGGATTAGCTGTAAACAAGTAATTTGCTCCAATGGATGGGGAGATAAGTAGCAACCACAATCATCTGCTAAGAAATACAGATTTCTTATGCATACATATATATTATATATATTATATACTGAACTGGACTGCCATTTGCATCTCTGAATCAAACTTTGCATTTTCCCTGGGACTGGCATTTTGAGCTACAGTACAGATATTTTGTGAGGATTATTGCAGAGTGTCTCTGCAAGAGTTCTGTAACTGAGAAATCTATCAGCTCTGGCCATAAACCTACCATTTCTGTTCAGAAACAGAACACAAGATGAAGTATGTGCACACGTACAAGAGCTGCATGCAGCACAGGTTTTAATTTCACATTTTGGACCCTAGGACAGAAGATTCCCAGGAAGTGTATCACAAGAGTTTCACTTGACCAGCCTTTCTCTCAATATTTATAGCAGAAAAACTGACTGGGGGGTAGGGAGTAGGAGATGAATCCTCCATGGCCCTGTCCTGTATTTACACTCTCAAATACATGCACATTCACTGCCTCAAAGCAATTAAAAACATAAGCCTAAGCCTGAACAGATTTTCTATGCTTTTATCTTGCTTTGAGTCAGTTAGAACTTCTGGGGTGTAAAAAGCTATCTCTCTGTGAGCTCTTCCAGTACATACGGAATCCTTGACATTTCTGTTCATGTACATGCTCATACAGCAGCTACATTTTCACGGGAGCACTAAGGCTTCTTGGGCATTTGGCTTTACAGAAACGTACAAAATTCCCCACAAAAATTCCACCAGAAACCCCGTAGCCGTATCTCCAAGCTCAACTTTCACATTCAAAACTCTGCTTTCCAGCAATATCAGCTCCATGAGAATGAATTGGCTTCTGGGTTGGGATTACTTTGTTTGACCAAAATAGTTAACTACCTTCTTGCTCAGCCTATTCTGGGGATATTGCTCATTAAGGAATTTGTTTAAAGAGATGAGAAAGAATCTCCCTTTCTTTTGTTTCTAAATGGATCAAACGAAACATAACCCCAAGCTCTTTCTGTGGCTAAAACCAGTAAGTACAGGTAGCCAAGGTGTGCTGGCAGGCAGCAAATCACCACTGAGTAAACATATATTACTCATCTCACAGCAACCAAGCAACCTAACACTTCATTTCGACTCTCAAACTGTAATTAATGAGAGCAGCATGAAAAATGTAATCTAATGGTCCTTCTGTAAATCATCACATATTTATGAGGAGAAAAAGGAAAGTTTAACAGAGCTGTGCAAATCCAGCCCCTACGCCACACCGGAATTTCTGCTCTGCCTCCCCAAAATCTGCTTTAATATCACTTTTACCATCAGCATGCGTTTATACCAGAAATGTCTCAGTGGAATACAAAGGTTGAAGAGAGCAATGTATTTTAGCAATAGGAATGGGCCACAAAACTATCAAACCTGAATCAATGCCTAGTTTCTAGCTAGCTTTTGATAGTATGTTATAATCTATTCTGTGTTCAGATGCACAATAGCAGCCAGTCACTGCTGGATATGTAAAACTACAAACTTGGGCCTGAATAGTGATTTTTCCTGAAGTTTGCCAAGATCCGGAAGTAATCAAAGAACGTATCCAACACATCAGGTCCTTCTTGGGTAATCATTTTTCCTATTCCTATGCTCAGACTCAGGTTTGGTTTAGAGGTCCCATCGTAGCTCCTTACAAAATACTATAAAATACTCTCCAGCCACCCTCTTGTTTCATAACAAATGTGATGAAGTCAACAGTAGAGGAGGCCAAAAGTCTTCCAGATGAGAACTACAACCTTTGTATTCGGGACATGTGAAACAACAACTTGAGAAAATCTCTCCTTTTTAATTATTATTGCTGGCATAAATAGATCAGTGCCTTGAACGTTGGCTTTGATACCAAAGCATGCTCTCAGTCCCCTACATCAGATGAAGGAGCAGCATCCGTAAGGGAGCTCCTTTGGACCAGCTAAAAAGCAGCGCTCCCAGCAAGGTTCACTAATAAACCCTGGCCAGTGTTACCAGAAAATGACAACTGTCAAGCTCAAAGCTTCAGAGCCAAGCCATGGACCAAAACCTGATGAAAGCAAGAAAACCCCAACCAGGGATCCCTTCCTTTGGGTGAGCCAGCTCAGTGCCTTTGTTTCTTCTTCCTACACAGCCTGAAGGGGGAAAGTCATTGCAAATTCAAAAAGGAGGAAAAGCAGTTCTGGCTTTGCCTTTCCCACAAACAGCTGCGCCAATGCATCAGCACCTGGTCCAATTCTCAGCAGATGTGGGCTTTCACAGACGAATCTCCTTTGCACTGGCACTTCACTGGCAGCCTCACCAGGGCTCGCAGCCCAAAGGCTGTAACAAGCCATTCCAATTAAACCAGTCACCCCTAAAGAGCTTCCCTTTTCCGAAGGAAATAGGCTCCAATTCCATTGGCAAGAAAGCCGGCATCTTTGCCATGATTTTTTTTCTTTGCCAGACATTTTTTCCTCCAGTGCCAGCTTTGCCCCCACATACACAAAATCCAGCTTTTTCTTTTTGGCCTGCTTCTGTCATCACACCTCACTGCCAGCACCACTTTGTTTTATCCCATTTTATGGCTTACATGTGCAGCATTGTTTTGTTCAAATTATGAAGGCACAAACACCACCTGCCACTGGTTTGTGGGGTTTTAATCTGCCTTTTCTCTGTGTTCAGGTAATTGATGATACCATTTTCTAAGCACCGACAACTCCATGATTTCTGGTTGTCTTACACCAAAACTCCATACCTGCAATCTTGTGGTTCTGAGAATGCTAGGTTTAAGGCAAGAATAGATTTGGAAAGTCAAAGAAATTACTTTTAATAACAGAGTGACACAATGCTAAAATAACAAAGAGGAAGCAGAAAGCAAAAGGAAAAGGCGAAAGAGCAAGTGGCATCACCAGAAGGATATACAGACTACATGGAAGGATGTCCAGACTACAAAGGAAAAATAAATAGCCCAGACAGAAGGTACTTCCATGGCAAGAGGGTCAGAACTAGATAATATGAAGATCCTTTCCAACACAAACCATTCTATGATTCAACCTAAGCTCCATTCCCAGGGAAGTTTCCAAGTCCTGCAAAGGGTATGTTTGCCCCTTACAAGTGCACTTGTATCAGCACAACTTCTCTCGAGGCTGGGATAGTATCACATCGCTAAATGCCACAGGATCAGGCCCTACAGGAGAAATGGACAGCACTGAACAGTTCATAATTCCTCCTTCTCTTCGTCAGCCTGGATTTCCTATGGCATTTATCTGGGATTAGTGTGATATGCCCTGATTTCCAGAAATGTGCATTGGACACCTAAAAAATGCTTTTTCTTCCAGGATGTGTGAACGGTGGCAGCCTTGCCAGAATTACACTCAACTAGAAAGCTGTGAGCCCAAACCTGTTCCTGCACAAATGTCCCTCATCTACATTTTTTCTCCCATCCCCTGCACGCGCTTCGCTAAAAGTATGCCTGCAGTATTTTCAGATAGCTTTGCAGGAACCAATCCTACAGTTGAACATGCTTCCAAGAAAGAACAAAGCCACATTTACCCAAGAAAAAGAAATATTTGAAAACTGAGATGATTAAATACAGCCTGCTGTTCGTTTTACCTCTGCGGTCTCCTGTAAGTACCATAAATCCTGGTTTCACTTTGAGACAAATTGTCATATTACAGCCCCGTTATACAGGCGAGCACACATTCCTTGCTATAAAGAGAAGAAGAGAAATCCATGCCAGATTAGGACATATGGAATCTCTGTTTATGGATAAATCATTTTTAAAACCCCTCTCTTTCTCTCTCCATGAGTCATACGTGAATTGCTGAAAATGTCCTGTCAACAATAGTTTATTTACATACAGAACTAATTAGTGTTATGGCAGACTGGAGAAGTAGGATTATAGCTAGGAGACATCATAAAACGAGCAATGCCATTTTAGGAAGGTTGGGGAATAGAGGTTTGTAAATCACTAACCCAGAAGTGTATAAATTGGCCACCTTCCAAGGATGTCAAGATGAAACTCATTTTTTAACATATCTTCCATTACCAATAATAATATTACTTCAAAAATTAAAAGCTTGAGTCCTAATTTGTATTAGCTTGATGTTTGTTTGCAATAGGCATTTCAGAGTAGAGCCTGCTCAGCTTCTTTTGCTTACAGCCCACTTTCTCATCTTCATATATTAGCACCACAGTGTTTAGTTCAGATTTGTGGTACCACATATTCATTTGTAATTTTGAGAAGTTTTAAATGCCCCCAAACATTTATATTCCATATTTGAAGATGACTTAAAGTCAGCAACTAAACTTTAAACTAAATTAAATTTATACAACCTCTTTAAACTACTGAGCATAGTACACACAGCTACTCCGGGACTTGGATAGACCTTTCATCATTAATAAGTGCCACAGGATAATTACATGCTCCAGTAGCTTATAGGGGTCTAGAAGTTATCACCACATAACCTGCTTTATAATGGAAGAAGAAATCATCTCTGCTAGAGCTGGGGGTATAATTCCAAGGCATTTCCATAAATACACAAACACTGTGAAATGAATTCAAGTGATGTGTAGGCATTTCAGTTTCAGAGCTGCTAATGTGTTTGCTCGGTAATTTGTCAGGAATGCTCACTTTGATTTGCTCCATTTACCTTAGGAAAGTGTTCAACAGCAAAACAGTTGAAACTGCAAAATCAGACTGTGCAAAATAAGGGCATCTTAGGTAAGCGTTACTAACATGGCTTTGCACAGATGTCCTCCAACTTAGAACAGCTAACTGGAGAAAGACCATAGACCAGGAGCTGCTTTGAGCATTGGAGAGGATCTCCCACCCCACCACTCTTGACCAATAGGTGGTCAGAGTGGTTTGGGATGGAAAGGCTCTTAAGATCATCTTCTCCCAACTCCCTGCCATGGGAAGGGATGCCTCACACTAGAACAGGTTGCCTTGCAGAGCTTCCCAAACCTCATTCCCCATGCAGAGAGCCTCCTTTGGAGGGCACTGCCTCCCAGCATTGGAGCATGGGCAAGAGGGAGCACTTTGCCAAGAGGGGGAAAGGCACTTTGTGCCCTCTGCTCCTCATGACAGCCCTGCAAGGGTAAAATCCTGATGCCCCAAGCCCTCCGTACCCTTAAGGATGGACAGAGACACAAGACAGACAAGCTCTCCCACTCTGCAGATGTCAGTTCAGCTGTGACAGTCACACACCACATGCATTTTTTGTTGTCTGTCACCCTTTAATAACCTGTGGCCCCATCTGGCTATGTGGGTTTGCCCTGCTCCTGAATCCTCAGCACCACTGGTTTGAGAATGGGCACTGAACCCCGGCACAAGAGCAAGGGCTGGCAAGCAGGAAGCATGGCCAAGTTCTGAGCAAGCAAGTAGAAACTTGAGCAGCCACGAATGCCTAGAAATGGCATGGGGAGGTATTAGATAAGCACAGAGTATTTCTGCCATCATTTGTTTCCATTTGGTACAGCTGTTTACAGTTCGGGGTGGTTTGCTTGGTTTTAATTTTTTCAAGCATGTTCCTAATTTTCCCCCTTGCCTGGAGTTTTCCAGTTTCTGACCAGTTTTAAGGGTAAACAACAGCTGAGCAATAAAAGGATTTGGATCTGGAGAAGCTGCATTGCTCAAAAGCCAAAGAATGAAGTTTTACTCATGCTAAGAACTGAATTTAGCACAAGCGAGGGGCAGAGCTTACTCCAGCACCACCAGCTTTTCTGTGGGCATTACAGGACTACACTGGTTGTTTTCCTCAGTGAAAGAGGACAAACACATAAGCCCTGGCCTGGCAGCAAGAGGAGTGAATACCGGCAAGAGCACTGGTGGCCCTCGCTCACCAGCTTTGAGATCTAGAGAGCAATTGGGGATGAAAATGGGTGGGAGAAAAGAAACAAACACTAGGAACCTCAAGAAAGCGTTTATATTTCCTAAGCAAGGCCTTAGCAAAGCCTGCCAGGCGAGATAAGGAGGTGATCTTAAGGTACTTCCTTCCTAGCTCCATTTGGGATGGCAATACCCTAGGTGCCCTATCCCAAGAGAAGATGCTAGCACACCCCCAGCTCTGCAGTGCTGCTGTGGGGCCAGATCTGTCCTGCAGGTGCACAGCACATGTGCTGGGCTGTGCTTCCAGCAAGTACCACTACTGTTTACCTTGCATACTCCTCAAACTGATATTTGAAACTCCAGCTTCCACTTCTTCACATCTTTAGAGAGGTATTTTTGTCCCTTTCCCCTTGGCATTTTGATCTCTAAACACTTGAATAAGTGGCATTTTGATTGTATTACAATGCGGGCAGCAGGGGTATTCTTCTGTCACTACAGCACATGCACTTAATACACGAGAGGCTCTCAGTGAGTCAGGTTTCACTACTGACATGGTTTTTCTGTGCAAACCATTTATTATGCTGAGTTGGCATTTATAC
The DNA here is from genome assembly GCA_039877255.1 of Loriculus beryllinus. Classification (NCBI taxonomy): domain Eukaryota; kingdom Metazoa; phylum Chordata; class Aves; order Psittaciformes; family Psittacidae; genus Loriculus; species Loriculus beryllinus. The sequence goes on along the minus strand of JBCJKH010050545.1, from coordinate 33,490 downwards.
ACCCTCCCCCTTTCACCATTTGAAATCTGAGGCAAATATAAGCTTGAAGTCATAACTTCTTTTCTGCCCAGAAAGCTTAGCTCGCTGGTGTTTACATGTGGCCACCCAAATTCCAGACCAAGCTGCTGGAACCTTGTTTCACTGTTCATAAAGCGTGTAAGGCCTGGCTGGTGCTGGTTCCCACATTTTTGATCCGGGCAAGCCGGATTAAACTTCCTCACTTGTAGCCTGCACCTCTCCCCCATGCATCTAAACTTACAGGGATGAATTGACACAAAGGAAAGCCTGAACAAGTGCAAACTGATTTTTCCACAAATTTAAAGTGCCGTTTAGCCTCTCCTTCCTGCCTTCTCTCACCATCATCCAGCTGTGCCCATAAACCCGAGTCTGACAAACCAATGCAGGAGCTGAAAGGAGCTATTAAATCTGTTCCCTGGAGCCTTAACACTTGCAGCAATTTGTAGTGGAATTATTTGCAGCTCAGTTTGCAGCCTCCCTCCATGCAGGGTTCAGTGTCAGGGTTGAGCAACCTGCTATCTGCAAATTCTTCCACTCCAACTAAGGTCAGATACTGGGGGCCATGCATGGTTCAGATGGGCACACGCTGACATTCCAGCTGGGGACTGAAGGCCAAGTTCAGCCTCTTCTTGAAATACATTATTGTTAGTGTTAGGTAATCTGCAAGTTATGCCAACTGTCTGGCAAGCAATTCCAGGCAGCATTGTTTGTTTAGGATAGGATTGGGCTCTGTGAATCCAAATTAGACATTTTTCTTATATCTACCTCAGCCAGGAATGTTTGAAGGTGTGCTGGGCTTCAGGAGGCAGGGAAACAGCAATACAGGCCACAAGCCTGGAGCTTTACAAGGGTTTATGTGTTTCTTTTTTTAGTTATTTTCTTGCCTCCTCCTCTTCTGGAAGCCAGAAACCAAAGTGTATTTGTATGCTTAATTCTCCTTATCACCACAGAACAGATGCACTGATTTGTTTTAACAACAAACTACAGAAACCAGTTTGTTGTTCTGGTGTTTTTCAGGTTTGGGTTTTTTGTTTCTTTCCTTCTTTCTTCGTATTCTTTTTATCCCACTCCTCTGGTGGGGCCCTCTAACACTTCCCTGGTGAACACCAGAACACAGGCAAACTCTACGAGTATCCAATCTTTCTTCATTGCCACCTTTGCTCCAAAGGAAAAGCAGACCCTCAAGTTTCAGTAATGGTCAGAGCTGAACTGACTGGCTCCCCCTCAGCAGAGCATCAAAGCATTCCAGAGCCCTGAACCCACTCCCCACCACTGTTGCCACAGCTTTCAGATGCCTCAATCAAGCATCCCAACAGCACAACCTCAGCACATGGAAGCTCACAAAGAACCCAGGCAACTCAAAAGCTGGTGCTATCTTGCTGTTTTCTCAATGTTGCCAAGGAAAGGGAATAAGTTGGCACCAGCCAGAGCATTTGTTTTTTCCCTTCATGCAAAATAACCATCCTAGGAAATCTCAAACAGCCAAACAAACACAAACCAGGCCTCAGCTCAAGGGCTATAAAGCAGATCTATCATAGCTATAGAAGATGAACATTTTATTTAAGCCTTATAATTACTCACTTTTAAACGAATAACCACTTTCAGCTCCTTTCTGAGAGCAGCTGCCAATGGGATGGAACAGACCAGATGACAGTCCAAAATCCAGGAGTCCTTTAAGCCTTCCTCCAGGGAAAACAAACCTACATGCTTCCCCCCTTCCAGGCAAACTGAAACTACCTCTTCTCCCAGCCTTTATGGCCTAATCAATTTGGCTAATTACAACACTCAGCTGTTTGATTGTTGATTAACTGGTTCTCTTTAACTCTTTCCTGTCTGGTGGCATGAGGGTCATGGTCTCATATCTGCTGCCCACAGATGGGCAAGTCCAACTATTCTCGTTCAGGTATCCCTCCCTGCATATCACCAAGATGCTTTAATCAATGCACAGATATAACTTTCATTTTGGCTAATTAAGCTTTAGCCTATTTGTATGCACATTGTTCTCAGACATGTACCAAGGCAGTAGAAACACATCTACATGGGTTTCCTTCATAGTGATTCACAAGTATCACTATAGGTCTTTCTTTCTACTTAAGAAATCACTTTACAAGAAACCTTCTTAGAATTGTTATGAAGAGCTTTGTCCACCAAAAGTATTAGTATTTAGTGCAGAGCACCAGCTGGTCTCTGAACAGCCCGATAGAGTATTTTGAAGAGGTGAAGCAGAAACCTCCATAGTCCTGGAGTGAACACTCAACAGGGAAAGCTGCCCAGAAATTACCTTCTAGGATCTGCCCGTTAAGACAGGGTGAATGATTTTTTTGCATAATACACTTGCATTCCTTTGGAAATAAATGGCAAATAACTCCATTTGTCTTTTATTCTCCTGTTAACGCTCGAACCTGGAGATTATTATCCCTGAAATGCCTAAGGCTTGCAGATGAAGTGACCTCTTCATCTGGACAGGATTTCCGTCATTTGGGGGAAGCCCATTCAGCCTTTTAGCTATACCTTTGACCGCATAGTTCATTTTCAAGCAGCTGTTCGAAAAGTTTGCCATTTTAGCTCCATAACTGTGATTTTGTCTGAAAGGACTCCTGTGAACAGTTCTCAGCAAACAATATCCATGTTATCATAACAAACTCCGTAAGGATGAGCACAGGCAAAGCATAAAAGGGCAGTCTGAGCTATCATTATTTTTGCATTAGCCATTTCCAGCCACTGCTAGCCACTTATCTGATGTCTCTGTTCAACCCCTCTCAGAGTACCTCAAAGAGGAAATGATTGACAGGATGAAAAAAACCAACCCAACCTCATCAGAACACGAAAACATGACTTTAGCAATTTTTATGTTCTCAGTGATATTTGCTATGGCTTTGGAGTTTTCATTCCCTTTTTATAAAATCTAGATATTTTAACTCTCATTCCAAATATCTGAGGAAGGGCAGGGAATGAAGATTCCCTAGGATGTAAATTATGTGAAATACTGGATATTTCAAAAAAAAAAAAAAAAGTGATAATTTTGGAGAAAGAAATGATGGTGAATAAAAATTCCAGGTTCCTGTGAACGAGAACATTGTCAAAGAACCCAAGTTCATACTCTTCCCCTTATTAACTCTACAGCAAATGTGGTTATGTGTATTTTTCCATTTAATTTCCTCTCACTTCTTTCTCTTTGCTACCTACTCCAGCTGTTCCTTTTCTCTCTCTCCTCTTGCCTCCAGTTTGTGCTTATAATTAATTATTCCTGCAGTAGATTGTGAGTAAAAAGAATTGAGACTGCTTTCAAACATTTGACCCTCAAAAGTGAATATCACATATCAGTGGAACAATGAATATGCTTAATCCTGAAACCTTTGTTCTCATGTTTAAATCAAAAGGTGAAGACATTGATTGATTCAGTTTTTAATAATGAATTCACACCTTTATTTTCCACTGAGGAGCAAGAGATTTCCGTAGGCTGGGGAAAGAAGAAAGGCTGCTCCTTGGGGGGTTCTTGTTTGTGATTATATTTTGTTTCCCTTCTTTTCATTGCACTGGCCATAAAACCCAAAGTCCATCTGTTTCATCTAAAAAGATGCCATGCTTCTTACAGATTTTTCAGCATGGGCTACTTATTCCCAGCCTGTAGTCTCTGCAGTCATCTGAAGATATGTAGCACCCAGTAAGTGATGTGTCTCTGCTCAGCCCAGTTTCACACCAAGTGTTTCTCCAGTACTGGACCTCCAATGCACCTATACCTGACTTATTATAGGGTCAGCAAGAGGAAAAATAAGCCTACAGCCTCAGCTACAGCAGGGAAAAGAGTGAGAGGCACAAACAAGCTCAGCAACTTGAACATTCATTTTCACAGAAACACCTCTTGTAATGAGGAAAAAAGGAGGCAAGAGACATGCTGAATCATCCAAAATGTTGCCGATTATGATTCAGACCTTGCGGAAATGAGATACCCATTTCTCTGTGTCATTTTCATTCTTTCCTACAGATTGCCTTAACCTTGGACACAGACAGAAGAATTCCTTTACTTTACTGCATTTTCTCTTCTGTCAGAGAAGGCGGCGTAACCCAGTAAATGCTCTCTGTTAGAGTAATCAAAATAAATGGACAAGACATTTATAGTAGTTCTGCTTTAATATACGTGGCTGCGTACAAAGAGGTTTGTTCTTCCAAGAAAATACCCTGGCACGCTGGCAGCTTGATGTTTTCTTTTCTTCTCCCAAAGAACAGGCTAAGATGTTGGGTTACATGAAATCCAACATAACTCCAGGAAAAACACACCTTTCCAGAGCAGCACTTGTCAAAAAGGGGCTGGTGTTGCAATAAGTAATAACAATAAAGTTTATTTTCTTTTAGGAAAGACACTGTGGGTTTCTTTTTTTCCCCTATGATATTAACCTGTTTTGTTTTCTTCTATTTTCAGTTCTCAGTTTTATGTTGAGAAAGCAAAGAGCACACACATGGGAACCCTGGAGAAAAAAATGGGAAATATGGATTGAGAAAACCTTAAAAATTACACCTGAGAGGAGCCATTTTTCTGAAGCTCGATTTTGATTTTTGCAGGGCTTTTTTGCTGGAATATAAAAATATATGTGGAAAGTAAGTTAATAAGGTTTGGGCTATAATACGATATTGACCTATTTTACCTGTGAGAAAGGGGAGGAATAAATCTAGGAATATATCTAACTCATAGTACACCCTGCTGCAGTCAGCTCTTTTCCTGCAGTAAATAGGTGGGAAGCAATGGCCGTCATCTTCGTTGTCATTATTAAGATACTTAGGAATGTTGATTGTAGTTATAGTGCATGCCAGACAGATCTGTGAAGTGCATTTTACTTCTCACAAAATATCCCAGAAGTGCAAATCGGGCAAAAATAGGTGCTCATTTTAGACATTTTTGAACTTAAGTGTTAGAGAAAAATCAATGATAGCAAGATAAGGTTTTGACATAAAAATATTTTTTAAATTAAGTTACTTAAAGGAATGCCTTTCCTGCTTGATCTAAAGGATGTTCTAGGTGATCCAGAAGGACTCCGGACCAAAGGTGTGCAGTTCAATGCTTTTGTTGTGAGATACAAGCGTTTAATCAAGATAAACTGACTCTTAAATGAGCAAACACATCTGTTAATTGTTTTCTGTGATATAAGGGTAATGGATGTATTAGCAAACTCCAGATTCAATAAAGGAGAACAGATAAGCTCCTCTTATTGATAGCAGTTTAATTCATGCACACAGTGGATACAAGAGAGCAACGTGTGAATTAAATATCAAGTACTCAAAACCATTTATATTGTGACTGAGTGAATGAAGTAAACTACTATGATTAGAAATGGAAACAGACTGGGAGTAAGGAATCATGTCAATGTATTGCTTGTAAGGGGCTGGTATCAGAAATTATTCTCCTTAACCACCTTATTATATTAGTAACTTGTTCATTGCATGTGTTAATCTGTGTCACAGGTGGGTCCCTTACCCTGCCATGCAGTCGTTGACATACATCCAGAAAGGCAAGACTGTTGACAAGGATGTTTCCGTGATGTGGTAGTACACTGAGAGAAGGGGAATCAAGTACCCAGAATTTTGTCACAAACAGGGTTTATTAGGGCAAAATTACTCAAAGTGCTGTCTGAGAAGAGGTGCTTTATTGAGCTGTGATTAAGACATAGGAGTGTCCAAGCTCTCCCTTTATTCGGCTCTCCAAAATCAACAGTAACATGAAGAGACATGAAGATTTTAATGTATGGTCTATAGGACACAGTTAACACATCTGTTGCGGCAAATACTTCAGCTGCTTTGTCATTCTGTACTGTGAGAAAATAATCTTTTCTTTCTCTCCTCTCAGAACCCATTTCCCAGGTTTACTTTTCCTTTGCCAAAACTTTGAATTAAAACTTGGGGAAGTTCACATCGCATCTTGTCTTGGCCTTTAAATCTAGTATCGTCACTTTCTGGGTTTTCTTGTACACTGAGGTGTTTGTGATAATTGAATGAACTTAACCTCAGTCAGTTTTGATTTTGTGTCAGCAAAATGGCTCTGCAGACCTTCATGAATCAGGCTCCCTCCTTCTCCTCCACCTTTTTCAAATTCCCTTCTGACAAAACCAAGGACCCTTGGGCAACATTTCCTATTTATTTCACTGTCTGAAGCTAATTTGAACAGATGCACTGAGAATGACAAAAGTTAAACAGCTTGAAAAATAGGTTTCCAGCCCCTGAGGCAAAGGCTTAAACTACTTTTTTTTTTAACTTTTCTTTTTCCCTCTCTCGAAACAGCCTGAGAAAATCCTGCTGCTGAGCTAATGGTTAAGTTAGAAATCGCTGCGTTCTCTTTTTACATTTTAATAGGTTTAAAGTGAAGGGTTTGTGTTTCAGATACAACAAAACAACTACGAGAAGAAGTAATTGCAGATCACTGTTGGGTACCACCAGTCAAAGAAGAGGAAACCATTTCTAAATTCTTCTATTTTGCAGGGATGATGTACCTTGTGAACTGTTTTATCCTTTCATTACTGCTCTCCTTAAAGCTCACTCACGCAGCTCAGGCAATTCACAAGCAATGAGAACTCTGATGTTGCTGCCTTCTTGAAGATCTCATGGCACTTTTTGAAGAGATCTGCCCAAGTCCAGTTCTTCCTCTCCATCCAATTCTTCTTTCTTGATGGAGAAGGTGTAGTAATGTAAACGTATCAATAACATACATTTTCTTCATTACCTTCCATGTGCCTCATCTGAGTAGCTTCTGGATTCCCAGCACCAGCAATGTGCAAATTACTGCTGCAGAGGCTGAGTTTCACCTTTCTTTGTAAATCCTCTGGAAAGCAGGCACTGTGTCTCTGTGCTGGATCAGCATCTGTCAACTCAACAAGTCTGATTAAACCAGACAGGAGATCCTGTGTTATTCCTATCAGTAAATACTAAAGACAAGCCCATACAGCCTTCACACAATTTGCTCCATTTCTTATTTTCTTCATCCCTTACATCATTCTGCTCTCCATTTATACTGAAGCTGCACTCCTTTTTTCACTGCAAGTGAAGGAAACACATGTTCAGCAGAAAAAAGACCTGTTCTGCTAGTTAGGTACTATCTGCTACAGGATAGCTTTGATCCTTCCTCATTCCTGAGCGAGTGCTTCTATAGCTAAATATCTGACAACAGCATCGGAGGAGAAACACTGAGGCCACCAAGCTTCAAGTCACTGCTGCTGCATCAGCAGGATGCTGTGTCTAAGCCAGATGGCTGGAGCGGGTGGAGTGAAATCTGGGGCTTCAGAATGAAACCTGAAGCACTATCGCATCTGAACACAGATGATGACCATCAGGCTAGTCCTGATAACTGGGTAAATGCCTTTCAAGTCAAAGCGGCATAGCGAATTTGAGCACTTCACCTCTGAAAGGAGAGCAATGCCTAGTTTTTCAGCTTCCAGACTAGATTTTCCCTTTCCCTTTTACCATGCCAAGTCCCTGTCCTTCAGGCTGCTGCATTCTGCTTTCCCAGAAGAGCTCAAGAGAAGGTCTGGAGTAGAGGAAAATCACCAATGTCTATGTTACCCGCAGATGCAGGTAAATGACAGATTGGTGACAGCCCTCACATGGCAGGTCCCAGCCTGCACCGTCAACCTGTGGCATATGAGGGAGATTCAGTTTATGGCACTCACTGGTCAGCTTTGCAATTTAAAACACTTTGCAATACTGTGTTCAAAACCTTCATGCTCAGTGCCAAGTGAAAAGAAAGCAAGGAATCAAACATGAAACCTCTGCAAGGCTCATGACAGCAACGTCTGTGCCAAAGACATCTGGCGTGTCTGAACTCCTCATCCTGAGGAGGTTTTTTTTTCCCCCCTTTCTCTCCCACTCCCTATCTTTCTTTTCTTCTCTTCTCATCTTTCCACCACATCCTGAGGTTTGAGTCACTCTGAGTTGTACTTTTATCAACAATGAAACAGAGACACCTTTCACAGCTGCTGAGCTTGTTGCCTGCTTGGAATTTGGCTCTATAAAGGCTAGTTGTTTGCTTTTGGAGAGTTCACGCACATGTGTACACAGCCTCAGACTTGCACACAAAGAATCCTCCATTTGCTAATCCTGCAGCAAAACAGCACAACCTCACACTGCTGAATCCATCATCAGAGGCGACTGGTGCTGTCCTGTCACCCTGGATCCATGAAGGGATGCCAGGTAGGCCAGCAGGTAGCCAGTGTTTAATTAGAACCCTGCAAAATGAAAAATAGACAATATTTAAACCTCAATGGATTATAAGTCTTTTCAGTTTGACAGATAGATGCAAAGTAGCAACAACATCAAGACTATTCTTCCTGATTTGGGATCCTTAGATAGAAAATCCTTTATAGAGCTGCAAAGTCTTTTTAGAGCTGCGTCTGCAGCTTCTCACTTCAACAGTTTCTCAACCTGCTGTATTCCCCAGTCAAATGGAAATGGTGTTACCTGGGCTGGATCAACGAGTGAGACCAGTTGCTCCTCCAGAAGCACATCCTGTTACCGGCCATCACAACAGTCCATTCCCATGTGTGCTGATACCTCTCAAAACCAGCCTCTTTCTGTGCCATTAGAAAGCTTGATTAACTTTCCTTCTCGATATCTTTTTCCTCCCCATCCTAACCCTGATGTGCTGCTTTTCATTTTTGCACTGCCTCTGCACTTCCTGATTCCCTCTTGTACTGGAAATTATGAACTCCAGCAAGAAAGGCCTTTCTGATGGTATTTCCTGCCTGTCAAACAACAGGAAGCATCAGAAACCTTGCGAGAAAACCATTTCTCATGACATTGCTAGGTTAATAAGCAGGGCCCAGATAGCCTGGATAGGTTTGGGGAGGATTCATGTTATTATCTAACGTTAGGATGTTTATCCGAGTTTTTGATCCTGTTGAGGTTTGGCCATCTCTTTCAGGTTCCATGTAAAATTTGACACTATCTACCATGCTTTCTCTAGACAAATGCATTTCACAGGGAAGGATACTTGTACACTGATCAGATCAGGGTGTGCACAGTGCTTTGAGCTGCTCTAGTTGCATAAGGATACTCTGCCATGGCATTGCTTCTTGTAGTTTGCTCTGACTTGTGAGGTTTTAGCTCACACATACCCTGACAAGTGGGGATCTGTGCGAGTATGTTGATAAATCCCTTTGCTAATCCCTATGACATGAACAACCATTCATTCAAAACTCTTCCAAGTAAACAAAGAGAAAATTTTCTCCTTCAGTGTGTTTCAGTCATCTAAAACTGGGGAAGGAATTATATTGTGTGGTTTAGCTTCACCCATCACATAAACTGAATAGGAAACAGTTGAATCAGAGTGTGCATTGTCTAAACTTGTTAATCAATATTGGAAGACTTGAAAGGGCCTAGGTTCCCTTCCCAAATAATTCACAATTCAGAAAACAAGCTATGGTCCTGCTTGGAAAAGCAGTGCATTCCTGTGGAATTCAGCATCTACCCTTGACAATAAACACATGCTTAAATTCATGTAAAATGAGTGAGAGTAAAGAGAGCTGAGCTGGGACACTGTCATGGAATATTTTCAGCTGTTTTCAACCCTGGAATTTTTCCCCTGCATCCTGCAGATGCTGCAGGAAATCCCGGAGGCAGCTGAGGGCATTTGGGCATTCATTTCTGCACGTCAAAATTTCCCCACAGGCTTTGCAAAACTTGAACCAGTTCTGCTTTGTGTTTGTCTGAATGACAATGTGAGCTACTGATTTCTCCTGGAAACTGTATTTTTCCAAAAATCAAAGGTTCAATTTTGCAGTAGTAGTAAATGGAAATAAAAGACAGGCAAACAATCAATTTCCTGCCTGAAATGAAAGTAGCTACTGAGATGCAATAAAGAAAGAAGTCAAAGATTCAAACTGCATTATTCAGCAGAGCTTCTCAGGACATACCTGAAAGTGCCTCTTCACTTTATTTTTCTCATCTATTCCCAGGTAGACCAGATTTTCTATACTGTGTTGTGTTGGCAGCAAATAACGTTTCATGAGATAGATACAGTCTGCAATGCACTGTCTGCTGTTCTTATTAACAATTTTTCTCTCTCATCTGTGTCCGATTCATCTGAAACAAACAGTCTACATGTCAGATGTTCATTATATTGATGATGGCCCAATGACAACCAATTTATTTTCCTGCCTGCACCTCCAAGAATTGTATTAGTAATGATGTCTATCTGCTGTAGAGATGCTTTGTAAAAACCGATGGTCTGCCATGAGGATACTTAATTACATCTTCTCAAAGGAACACAATTAAGTTTGCAGGTAAAAGATTGCTCTAGGGTTAAAAATATTTTTTCAAATTAGTTTTTCTGGTGGGTAGGATGTTTAATTTTCATTTCAGTAGCCAAACTGAAGAACTGAGCTGAGAAATCTGATAAGTGAGATGAATGCTCTTAAAAGCAGATATGACACCCACCAGAGCTGTCCATGTTTAGCCAATATGATATTTGGTGGTAAAAGCAGGAAAACAACATATACATACA
>JBCJKH010050545.1:0-22889 GCA_039877255.1 Loriculus beryllinus | reverse complement strand
TATACATACATATATATATATATGACTGTGTCTAGTCACAAGAGATCCCCTGTGGTATAGGTACTGTATGTTGATGGGGACAGGGCAACAGCCCTCAGGACTGTCAGCCAGTTATACAGGGCACTGCTGAAACTGCAACTCTTGATTTGCATTTCCATCAAGGTTTTCTATGATGACAATGAGGAAACCTCAGTCCCAACAGAGAACTCCAGTACTGTTAAAAGTCTGCAGAGAAGATCACATGAAATACTAATCCCGGACACGGCTATGTGCTTGCCACTAAAACTATGATTACATGGCATTCCCAGATTGCACAAGCCTCCATTGGACACTCGGCCATCCCATAAAACGGGGAGCTGAGCTTGGGCCACTATCAGTGTCTGGATGCCAGAAAGAGGCAATGTAAGGATACATTGGTCAGGCAGCAATAGACTTGTTCACTCAAGCCAACAGGAAGGTCTCTTAGTTATCCTGAACCTTCCACAGGAAGCTGGGGGTCTTTCATTTGTGGTTTCCAACCTGTTCTGACTCCAGTAAAAGCTGAACTTTCTGCAACAGCTTCATCCGATTCCTTCTTGGGATCATTTATCTTTCAGCTCAGTCTGCTCCAGTGTTTTCCACATCACCTCTGACATATTTAGTTTCCACATTAGGTATAACATATTTATTATTTTTAGACAAGCAACTCCTTTCTGAAAGCAAATCACTTTTTTATAGCATTTTGGAAATGAACCCAAAAAGATGCCTGAAAGGAATGTCATGAAAATACATGTAGCAATACTTCCCTGCAATACAAAACATAACTCATTTAACATGCAGATCTCTTCAAACACTGGAAACCACCTGCTTCCCAAAGTACAAAATTCCATAGTCCAGACCAGAAAATAAATAAATAACAGTGGCTACATGTATACATTCATACACACACACATATATAAATCCTTATCCAAGTCTATTTTAGCATGCCAGAAAACAGAAACTGCTGATGTGAAAAAGAACATAGAGAAGAATCTCCTTTGTGTACTACTAATTTAAAAATAGTCTATCATAGTTAGTTCCAGAATGTGTCAACATCTAATTTAAAACAAATGTTTTGGATGAAAACAAGGTTTTTCTAATTACTTGTGGCAAATAATATCTGTAATAATATTGATTTTATTTGTGGTTTTTTTTCTCTCCTGTTTTCTGCTAAGTCACTCATGAATGGAACATATTTACCATGCAGTTTGGAGAAGTAATTGCCAAGCTTTTGTCTTTTTGCAAGTTGTACTGTATGATATTTTGTTAGTTGATTTTAATAATAATGATTATACAGGTTGGCTCAATTACATGCTAATATTTCTGTTTCTTAACTGGAAAAACAGAAGAGCTTAAAACTGAACACCAAGAATCAGTAAATGACAATAAATGCACTTCAAGGTGCAAACATGTGATTGAAAGGAATGACTTTAATGAGATTAATAAGTTGCAACTCATTAAAAATATGCTGCAGAAATTGGGCAATTTTTAATCACAATGTGACCAAAAACTTCAAACTGACTAAACTTCCTAGTCTATTCATGAGGCAACTTGTGAAGCAGGTTTTATCTACTATACCCACTCCAGCTGACTACAAAAACATAAAAAAGGCTGTTCTGGAAATATGCTAAATGCAACATTCAACCGGGGACATGTTTGGGAATTCTAGGAATATTCTTTGCCTTTCTGGTTCCCACGGCTGGAGTCCCCCCTCCCAAGTTTCCTCACCAAGCCAGTCACCTCAGAGCACCAGATCCTATAGATCCTATCCACTGAGAAAATGCCATACTCCAGCACTATGGATTTTCCATGCATGTACAAGAGATTAAATCAAACCTCCAGGTACAAAAAAAATCCCTCTTGTTCTGTAGCAAAGTTTGGATCGAGTGTTAGATCCAAACTCCATGGCTTGGGATTGTTGCCAGTTCTGTCGTGTCTTTCCATTCCTCTTTCTGGACACGATCAATAGCAGTTGTGCCAGTAGAAATGAGCATTAGAAGCTGTTTTTAGAACTCTGCTAATTTGTGTGAAAGCAAAAAAGATCAGAAATACTCAAAACGAAGCCTCGCTTCATGAAATTTCCATCTCCATTCTGCAGACTTGGGGTTTGGATGAGGTTCAATTTTAAGGTGCTTAACACACAACTCACTACCTAATGATTGCTGTGCTGGCCAAGACCTGCTTCTGCTCCAGCTCAGCACAATTTAAACTCATCACTGAAATCAATAGATGAATTTGAAATTTCACCATAGTAACATGCAAGAAAAATTTCAGAGCCTTGGGAATTTGCTCCTTTTGCTTGATTTTGAATACTTTAGTCCAATTCTTTACTACATTGTACTGACCCTAGTGCTAAACCTCTTGAAATCAACGGATGGACCAGCTTTGATGAGTTCTGCATTCAGCCTGTTCTGAGAAAAGCATCAATCCTTCATATTACAAGAGGAATGACATTGTGTGGGTAAGTATGCCTGTGAGAAAAATGTTTAAAGTTGTCCTTGTTCTCTTACTTATTTCAAACATTAACCACAGAATTTATGTGCTCCTTATAAGCAAACTATCTATGAGACTTTCATATGCATGAGCCATAAATACTGCATTCAGTTAGGTTCCTGCCACATTATTAATAGATATTCTGCTTACACCCACCAGATTTGATAGAAAACATTGCCTGCTCTGTCAGGAATACACAACAGCTACTTGGCACTCATGAAATAAATGCTTCTTGATGTAAATTGCTTCAGAGCTAGATTTACAAAATGTTTATTCAGGGCCTTGCAACAATCTGTTTGGATACACCGCAGCTAAGGAACATGTCACCTACAATGCTGCTGAGCAGAGGTTCCAGTTAAATCATTTTAATGGTAATATAAGCCATGCTGCAAAGAACCCTTTGCAGAGACTGTGAGCCATGCCACGTTTAAGGAAAGTTGATTTGTTATTTATTTTTCATTAAGGTGGGATGATAAACTGAGGCATTTGCTGGATACCCTCAGCAGAACCACATGGGGCCTTTTGGTGACAGTGCATCCTTTGGAAAGAAAACCTAGGTGCAAATGGCTGGAGGCACTGCCCAACTGCCTCCTTACCATAGTGCCTCCACCTGTTTTCAGCATTTTACCAGTTTGTCTACAGAATAACTTTAAAGGTCTTTGGGGATTAAAGGAAAAAAACAAAATCACTAAATGATACTAAATTATCTGTTAGCTTGAGATTTCAAAATCATAACCTTTCATGAGGGACCAGGGCTGAAAAGTCACCTTCCTATATACAAACCACTAACGAGCTTTGCCATCTGAGCATCATACAAGGAATGCCAAACTCAGTGACCAACCTCTGAGTAAGCTTTCTATTCTCCAGTAGCAGCAATATCTAGGTCATCAGGTCATTCATTTGTTTCCTCAAAGGCAGAATCCCAAGGACCTAACCAAATCTCCCATTAGAGGGCTCTAACACTGTAGAGAAATTCCAACTCAAGGCATTTGCAGCCAGGTGCTACCCAGAAAACAACCAGGCAACACAAAGCAGTGGTGACATGAACCCGATGTCCCCACCAGACTGTGTTGAGTGGTGTAATTTGTGTGTGACTGGTCTTATGGCACACTGGCTGCCAATCACAGCTACAGGAAGCTGTTGGTGAGGTGCAAGCGGAAAACAAATGATCTGTAATGAGCCCTGACTACACCATGGGAGAGAGTATAGGGATTATTCTTTGTTTCTGAGCCTGATTAAGCACGGAGCAGGTGTAGAGCCGGCAAAGCTTAGAAAATACTGAGCAAGGACAAAATGTTGGTGGCCCACCATGCAATTGCTCTGCAGATAATCTTTCCTCCCTGAAGACCTGCAGTGATGTCTGCAGGTGAACTCTTTCTTCAGCCACTCACAGACGCAGTTCACGGGATTGGAGAGGTTCATGGAAATCGGTGCAGCCTGCAAGTTTTAGGTAACAGGGACTATGGTGGCCCTACACCATTCTGTGGAGCTATCAGACATACAGTTGCTACAGGGATAGACCCAGATTTATCTCCTCGTCTGGTTTTGTTCTTATCCCCTGCTTTTTCTATTCCTTGCTGCCTTTAATTCATTGTCTCCTGTTGGACAGGCTTGGCCACCATGCCTTCTTAAAAAGAGTATATTAAAAGCAATATCTTGCCAGGCAGATTTTGGAGATGGTTCTGCATGCCTTTGGAAGACAGCAAACCATGAAGTACCTGTGTCCCCTCAAAGCTCCACTTTAAGCAGCCTGAGGGTGCATAAAGACAGTGCTGTAAAGGACTGACCCAATTGGCCTGTAGGCAATGTACCAGTGTTGAAGGAAGAACATTTTTAAAAGGCTAGATCACTCTGCTCCTAAAGCTCCCTTGTATTCTCCCTGTAAATCTGGCCACACTCACCATGACTGATCTAAAATATTCCATTTTTAATTAGTTCCAGGCTCGCAAATGTGATTGCTACATCTGCACGACATAGCAGTGCCAAATCAAAGTCTGAGGCTGATGAACGAGTACTACACAGTTTAAAGACCTGTTGAAGAAGAAAATAGAGCTACTCTACTATTGGAAATGCCTTTTGGAAAGTTTGGAACAGCCAGGTCTCCACCTCAATCTCGCAGCCCCATTAAAAATGAGCAACTGGGGGATATTCTTCAACTTCTCCCAGATTAAAAAAACAGCTCTCAGAAATAACCCAAATTCATAAATGCTCTGCTGTTCCAAAGAGGTCTCTCTGCAGAGATACTACCAGCAATTGTATCTGGACCTAGGGAATACCTTTATTCACTGAAGTTGTGTAGCTGTCCCTGACTGTGTCAAGGTCTGGTTTAGTTTCTCACTGGGGGTATCCCACAATGCAGGGATGGAGCAACCATCTGTTTACTCCCAGGTGACACACCAAATTTCATTTGCTCTCTTCGGCATGGTAAATCTCTATCCCCAGTATCCTGGTTTGGTAATACCTAAATTGATGCTGTTTCTTTTTCTCTGTCAGGAGCATAAACTGTCAATAAAGATGAGACATAAATGCTGATTGGAGGAATGCTGTCCTGACACCTTAGTGCAACCTTTTCTCCATATATACAAGTTCCTTTACCACGGAGCTCTGTTAAGCAGCTTCTTAACATGCAAGGCACTTAGGGGTGGAAGTTAAAGGATTCCTTGAGAAATTATCTTATAAGGAAGACAATAGAATGAGAAGGAATGCATCACTTATAATAAAGCATACGAGCGCAACTGATAAACAGAGAGACAGATAGTCTGAGAGATAGTTGCCAGTATTATTCTGTGGAATTTTATGCCAATTGAAACTAATGTTTTTGTGGTTCACAGAGATCGTTGCTGTCCCTAATTAGATCTCATGACTAAGCCATTATAAGCTTGTACATATGTTATTCCTTTTTCTTCTTTTTTCTCCCCCACTTTTGCAAACGTTATGTGCCACTCTTTTACTCTCTTGAGAGCAAGGCTGAAATTCTCTCACAAGGAGTAGGAGGTTAAATCTAAACCATTACAAACTACGGCTTACATAAATCCAACCATATGCACTTTTGGAACGTCTTTTATACTTTAAACTACAGGTCTGTGTGTAACTGCTCTGGTTTTCAAGCCTTAAATCCAAGAAAATAAAACTTGAATTTTCTCTCTGCTCTAATAAGATCTCCCATACAAGGACATGAGTTCCCAGCTTCCCAATGCATCAAAGGTGATCACAGAATCATTTTCCTTGCAACAGAGCTTTCACCTTTTGTGGCTGTGGCCTGCTTACAAAGGTGCTGAGGTGAAGCATGAGACTGGAGGTTGAGTTCCTGAGGATGGTTTGCCTAGAGGCAGAGTGCGTTTGCTTTCCCGTCAACTCAGACTCCAACTGGCTGGAATAACAGCCTGCTGTCTCCTTCTGCCTTGCCTTGTCAGGATTAGCAGTACCTACCTGGGATCTACAGTGTTGACCATGGCTGTCAATTAAAACTAAACACATTTCAGCATGGCTGCCAGCCAAAAACACAGAACCTGCCAAATAGTAAACACAGAAGATCTGCCTAGTTTCAAAACAATTGTGCCACCGCTGCGAGAAAAGTATGCTTATAATTCCAGTGTAATCCAAAGTCTGCCTGTGCCAATTCCTAGTTGATAGACAAGTCCTTCAAAAGGAGCCATCCACAGCTGTCTGCCTGCTATTAGATCCTCTTCAATCTGAGGGTCTCCAGAATTTCTTATTTTGTAAAAACCTATCCCAAAAAGCGCCTGATTCAAAGCAGAGTCTTTGCTCAGTAAAAAATGGGGACAGTAAAAAGCATTCAACACAAATAAAACCAAAGGGCTCAAAGACCACAACAGGTGGATTTAGATTTCTATAATGGGCACTTATTTTTGACATTCCATGAAAGAATTAAGCTTGTGAAATTAACTATTACTGGTGGAAAGACTTCCCCATAAACTGCATTCTGAAGTACATGTCAATATTCACGTGGTGGTTCAAACTAACAAGAAGGAGTATTGACTATAGAAAAGAGCCTTCTGCAATTTCTAAACTGGAAATGAATACTCAGTAAAAGAAATATATCTGAATACTAGTGATTTTGACTTTCCAAAGAGGATGTCTCAAAGCTACTTGTGCTTGTGGCAGCAGTGAAGAAATGAGGCTCAAGGAAAATCCTCTCACCCCACCTCCATGGGCCTCTAATTCAAAACTCAGCTCTAATCCTTTGGAACTTGGATGCAAACAATTTCCTGAGGTATTCAAGAGTAATAAGAAATACATAAAGAGATCACATGTGCAATGAGGACTGGTGTCAACTCCACAAGCTGCTTACAATTCTACATAAGATGATAGGTAAGGAGGTTTGTGCAAACTGCTGCAGAGTTGATATTTAGATGAATTGAGACTTATTTCCTGGCATCACAAGAGCTAGACCTCGGAATACTGTAGCGGCCTTTTTTTGGTTTGTAAATCATCCTTAAGACCTACAACAGAAGAAATATGTCTTTAATTTTATATTTAAAATGGAAACCAAGCAAAGATGCCAGAGCACATTTTACTGTGTTAAACTGAACTTGGTAAAGCCTATGACAACCATGTTTTCTTTTGCCAGAGAAATCCACTTGCCTTTTCAATTAGGCTTAGATTCAGTTCAGAAATATGATGTTGCTGAGCCTAAATAGGGCTCACATGTTCCAGCTTTCACCATTATTGCCTCAAATCTCTACCGTGAAGATCTGACAACATGATGGGACAGGTAGATCAAGGAAAAGAAATATGGAGAAGCTAATAACTAAATACTCTACTTCAATCCCTGCCTTTCATTCTGAAATCCCCTAAAGCACATTACAAATTGTGTTCTCTAGCTGCCCAAACCATTTAATTCACCCATGAAATAAAACCATCTTAGGAGGTGGGATAGCAAGGAGGGCAGGGAAAAAAGCACATGTTTAACATCAGCCCAGCAAAACAATTTTAAATCAGGAAAATGAAAACTAACAAACCTAAAGACATAAACACCAGGTACTGGGATCCTCAGCTCTTTGAGTTTTCTGTATTGCAGGTAATGGTTCCAGGATTCATAATTCATGAAGTTTTCAAAGTGCTTTGGCAGGGAGTAAAATATTACATATGACTGGCAGGTCTTCATTGAATGCTTCTCTACCCACTCAGGAAAGATAAGGACTGGCTTGTTGCAACAGCTTTTCGTCAGGGTAGTACCAGAATATAAACTATCAATCTAGGCATCATCAAGGTATAGGGAAATGCCATAACTCACCCTGAAATCTCCAATTTCCTGAGTTTTAATTCTATCATTAAGAAGGGAATAGTATCAGAATCGGTAGTATAAGACAGTTTTCTATTTGTACATACCTGTATAGCAACAATTTCTTTGCTATGTAAGTGCTTATCATCTGGCCTTCCATTTGAGCATGATAGGCAGCAGTGGCATGGCATTCTTGGCAACAAACAGAAAAACAGGTTGGCTGTCTCTGGACTTGCCCACCTTCCCTCAGCAGCAGCCTCAAGCACTGTTTTGTTTTGACACGTGTTTCCAATAAAAACACAAGGCTCGTATTGACAAGAGGAATGCCAGACCAGACCGCTGGCATTTTAGAGCAGCCACAAATCCTGCTTTCTCTGAGCCTCCAAGGGTCAATTCCATGCAGCAAGAATCCCTGCTCTCTAATTATTCACGTTCTTCCACAACCAGCCTCATTATCTAGTGAGCTACTGTCAGCTGAGGCTGATTTTATTCAATTATTTAAAGAGACATTGTCAACTCAACTATGCTCGATTTACATACATAAAATCAATAACCTCTTTCCCATTACCTCCACTATGTCTGCATTAAATACTGCTCTGAAGTTTGGATATGGGCAGTGAAGGTTTTCTTCTTTACAGTAAATGCTCCAGAGAGATGCTCTGGTAACCTATATAAGGGCTGGGGTACCAAGACATGCGAATGGAAACGAAGTGGTGATATTGGGATATGTTGCTGGAATATCCTAGAAGGTCAAAGATTTTACTTATTTTTTGTCAGAGCTGCTATCTAAGAGTTTGTGATGTAGAAAATTATTTGTTCGTGACTTAGAAAAGGGCTTTTCCTGTACCCTAGCAAGGAACAGAAAATAGTCTGAGGGAAATTGCTCTCAAGAACCATGGCTCCTGGGTCCCTGTTATAATGCCAAGTGATCCAAGTATTAAAGAATCAAAATCCTAGTCTGTGTTTCTCCCCTGCTTCCTCTTACAAATGAGTGAGAAGTAGGAAAGGCTATGAGGGTCCCTTGAAGTTCATCCATTTGGAGGAGGTACAAACAAGGTCCACATAGTCTGGGAAGACATCATGCGCTTTTGTACCCTCAAGTTAGGTAGAGGGGAATCCCAGCTTGCTCCATCTATGCATCATCTATGCATCATCTATGCATCTCTTCAAGTACATGAAAAATGTCCCTTGCAAACCCTCCAGCAGGAATTACAATGTCATGAGCTTCTTCCATGTTTCCACAGAGAATCTTCAAAAGGATTAAGAAGAAATGCAAGCATCATGAGGTAAACATCTCCAAGAATACCACAAAATCCTAGCAGAATAACTGGGAAAAGGATATTTCTTGCAGAGGCAAGAGTGACATTTGTAGTGGGTCTCCTTTATTCATCAATCTCAAAGAAATGATCCATGTGTTAAGAATCACATCTATGTGGGGAATAAAGATTATAGCCAAGATGGCTGATACCATGGGCCTTTTCCTCTTACCTTCTAAACAAGTAAAATAAGCATGTTGTATAGTTTATATTCTAAGATAAATTCTACGCAGATGGCCCAAAACAACCAAAGGAAAACAATCATAAAGAAGACATTAAAAAAACCCACTCCCGAGACACATAGGTATAACATTTGCATTGTCTTCACATGTCAGCTCACACTGGCACAACAATAATGGAAGCTTGAACTTATTTCTTGAATCAGCAAGTCAAGCTCTCAGGAGAGCAGTTCAGATCATTTGTTGTCTTCCTGCTTTGATGTACTCTAGCATCTCACATGAAATCAGGCTTCAGTGGGAACAGCCAGGCTCCATGTACCAAAGGCAATAGGCTCCCTACCTAGGAAGCTAATCAAAACCATCCAGTGTCAGTGAAGGAAAGGCAAAAGCAAAGAACAGCAAATAACTAAATAAATACAATTACTACCCCTTAAATAACCTTGTCACCAAAACACAGAATTACACAGATAACTCGATCCTTCTTCTGAGCAAACACGCTGTGCATGTTTAACTTGACAGGTTTTCCAAGACTCATATTCCATAGCTTTCCATACTGTCCTCAGCAGGACACAGCCGACAGTCTGAAAAATCATATCTTCTTTAACTCCACTGCTCCCTCCCCCACTCTTTTTTTTTTTCTTGTAATCATCCATATTATTAATAGGAGGCAGCTGGTTCCCATTAATGTTGGGAAAAGTGGTCTATCTCAGGAATTATGGTTTAAATTGGCTTGTAGTCTGGGGGAATTAGCCATCTGCACCTGGCCTAACATGGATATTTTCAGCCATACTAATCATAAACAGGGCTTTGTTCTAGTTGTGTCCTCTGGTCTCTTATTCTGTCCTTTTTTCCACTTTAGAGAGTAAGGGGGTGAAAAAAACGAATTAAAACCCACCAAGAATCCCATTAACCCTTTCACAGAATTAATCAAAACCTAACTGCTTTGTTAGTGTCCTGTGGTTTATTTTGTGTTTGTAACCGAGCACATCACTGGAGTTTAAATGAGGCCCAGCACAAGTCCTGTAGCTGAACGAAATTGGCAAGAGGAAGAGCCAGTTGTTTGGCAAGACAGCTGTGATTTAGCAATAGCTTCATGACGTCCACAAGAAGCGTAACACCATGTGGGTAGGAAGGGCTGTGCACCAGAATGAAGCTGGAGAGGGGGAGGGATGCAGTGCATAAAGCAACAACACCGGGACATTGCAAATTGTGCTGAAGAACATGCTATAATATAATGGGGATGTAGGTTTTGGGGTAGCTTTTTTCCACCCCTCCTGTTTTACATCTGTGTTTGGCAAAATGATTGTGTTTATCCAGCACTTTTGGGCTGAGATAAGGAAAAAGGTCAGTGAAAATAAATGACATCATCAGGTCAGACGGCTGCTTGCTTTGTCTCACAGGCTTGGCAGCGCAGGTATATGATCTATCTCATCTCCAAACTCTCTAGGGAATGCATCCACAACTGCAGTTATAGGAATAAGTTATTTATTCTACAGAAGCTACCCAAATCTTTGACCACGTTTTTTTTAGGCAGCTGGATCTTTATAGAGATTTATAAAAGAGTGGATTTTCTGTCTCTCCACATCAATCTTCCTGCCTTAATCATTTTAAATCACCAGTGTTAATGTGCTTAAAAACTGTATAGACAAAGTCTGGGAGGTTAAGTTCGTCGATAGCTGTTAAATGCAATGATCTGGACAAATCTTCTGGCTAGAAAGTCCCTGAACTACTGCACCTTGGAACCCTTGAGGTTCTGCCAAGGGACTGCTCAGTCTGGTCACGTCCAAATCTCCTGCTCTCCCTACAGGCAGGATATTGCATTATCTGTGAGACTACAGATGTTCATACATATGCAGTTCTGGGGGGTTGTATCACAAGGAAAAATACACATTTTCATGACAGTTACAGCTTGATCTGTTTGGGTTTTTTTTCAGAATAAAGACAGCTCAAATGGCCACTTTCTGTGGTGCAGCACCAGACTTACCTCTTCCACCCAGACTTACCCCTGGACTAGTGCACTGAGGTGCCAAATCCAATTTTGGGCCAGCAGACCCTGCCCAGACTCTCTATCAAATGCCAACACACAGGTCCTGGCAATGCTCATCTTGAGCATAAGGAACCACAGAGCTCCTTACGGCCTCCTCATGCTCCCATGTGGCTGAGTATCTGGATCTAATGGGCTTGTTTGCTTGCTCACTCATTTTGCAGCTGAAACAAGAAGCAGAAATGCTGACCCCGTCATGCAAGAGCCTGTTGCCATGCTATTTGCAGCTTCTCTGGGATCAGGAAGTGCCAAAATTTCACAAAGCAGCCTGAATCTTCCAGGCTAATTTAGAGTCTCAAGAGGCTCAGATAGTTTGGATAACCTACAGTCAAGCGTTACAATTTATGGGAGCTTATCCAAACCAAACTCTGAATCAAGCCACTCACCCATCAGTAACAGAAACACCTCTCAGAACAAGGTGTGCTGCCAAGTAAAAGCAACCAGCTACGAGGTGGGGCCAGGCAGCATGAAGATGGGATGGAGTCAGATGGGGATGGACTGCTGAAGCCAGGGCTTGGAGGGCAGGGAAGGTGCAATCGTATTCAAACATGAGCAAAAGGGTGGTAGCAGAAGGAAACAGAGCATAATGGAGGTGGTTTTTAATAAGCAGTTTAGCTGCCCACACACAGATGTAAATCAGAAGGGACTGGTTCATGGGAGCAGGAGACAGTGCTGAAGCCACAAATGGGAAAGATGAAAACTACATCCACTGTAGGATGTGAAGTCGCAGGGGGGTGCACCTGAATGTGAGCATCTTGTCTGCCTAAATGCAGGGTTTAGTAAAAGGGCATGAAAGGGACAGAAAATCACCCTTAATCTTGGTGAGCTTTTAAGAGTTTACTGAGACAGCCACAAACTCCTGGAAATGAGATTTCTAATCTCATCAGGGATCAGGATTTAGGTATAGAAGCCAGAATAATAAATCTTGCACAAGAAAGGTATATTAAAAAGAAAATAATAGAAATTATACAGCTTTAGTAACTGAGAGAAAAGGCACCTGCAGTCCCCAGACATGTCTGTATTGGAGCTGTGCACAATGACTCAGGCATTGTATCTCAACGCAAATACAGACCAAAAGCAAGGACTCCCCTGTGACTTCCTCTTTGCCTGGCTTCACCCACAACAAACCAGTTCATGACATCCATCTGCTCTTAGCCTGCCTCTCTTCAGAGCTAATGTTCAGAGTCATTAGCACAGTGCCTGGCACGTTGCAAACCTCTCTATCTGTATGTTGGTTGGACAGTTGTACTTACATTTTGTACTTACACAAAGTCCAGATCAAGAAGTGCAAAAGCCAGGTTGAAGATGCAGCTGTGGAATGAGCTTGCAGAGGAAATGAGACAAATCCAGTTAGAGCACCTTTGGGAAACAATGGAAACCATTACCCTTTTCCATCATAAGCAGGATGACATTCACAACTTCACCATCCCTCCACATCTGAAGAGGTCTCTTTAACCATAAAGAAGACAAGAACCAGAGGTGTCCCAACCTTACTTTTACTGACCTTTTGCCTCATGAGAAATGCTCAGATATTACATTGCTGGGATAACCAGCAGGATAAACCATCACAAAGCTCATTATAAGAACATGGAAAATACTGACAGGAAATATTTCAGGATGTTGTAGAGCTGTACAGTTCCTTAAACCTGTACTTGAGATGAAGTGAGACTGGGGAGTGTACAGACAAGGGAACTATTTGCAAAGATTAATTTCTGTATCATAAAGACACATGCAAAAAACCCATGGCCTTAAAGCAGTACATGAGGATTCACAGGGATGCAGAACAGTAACTGGTGTTAAGGGCAGCGCTAATGCAGTGTGATCTGGAGTGTATCACAAGGCCTTGCTATGGCCTTTTTCTGCCTGAGCCCTGCTCCTGATCTCAGCTCTGCACTCCAGGCTTTTTCCAATCATGATATCTCCTTTCTGGGCCCAAAGGAAGTCAAACCTTGCCCCTTAGGCTTGTTTTCTTGAGTAAAAACCCCGACTCATGTTCACCATTCTCTTTCCCTTCCCATCCTCTCCAGTTCAAAAGATGCATATTTTTTTAAGGCATCTCAGAAATCACCAGTTTTTTGGGTATTTTTTTTCCCAAAAAGCTTTACTGATTGTCTTGGAACTGTCAGCAACTGTTTATATACCTGTGACCTAATTAAAACCCTGTTGCCATTATCAATCCTGTCTACTTCCCTGTGTACCTCTTCATCTAAGATGCCAGCAATGATTTTCTTTTCTTCTCTGATGTTACCTCGCAGGAGCAAGTAAGGTTTCCAGTCATTCAGACACTAAAAGAAGTGCTAGACTCATGGGTATCCACTAAACCAGGACTCCTGTGTGAGGCTAATTTGACCATGGGACATGTGATTACTTCTTCCTTCTTGATCCTTACTGTGTTTACAAGGAAATGGAGCTGATATATTCAGTCTGTTTCCAGATGCTGTAGTTAGCTGACGGGCTCTATGCAGCCGCTGTCTTTGGATAGGATTATCACTCTGGTGAGGAAACCACGAAGAAGAACTTGCTTTGTATGAGTGAAATCAGAAAAGGTGGATAGGTGCTGAGCAGCACCCAGAATTGAGAAGCCTATGAAATCTGTTAGCTGCATATATATAGGGTCACGAGGCCTGTGCAGTTCCTGAGCTTATGGGAACAAACCACAAAGCCCTGAATGTCCGACTGGCAAGAGGGAGATAAAATGTGGTAGGGATTTGACTTGGGCAAATACTCTAAGGAAATGGGAAATAAAGCTGACCTTGAGATTGAGTGTGTGTGGTATAGCCCAGATGACGAAGCAGAGATTTTAAATGAAGTTTAGTGGAGATGGAGATGAAGAAAGGATGGAAGAAAGATGAAAGAAAGGAAGTCCACATACAGATGGCCTAGCAGAGCTTTTACTTTTGGTTGAGGTTTTTCATTGTGCTCCCTGTTTTCAAGAAAACCTTGAAACAAATGTTTAGTAAGCTGACAAATTCATGAAGCCCAACGTTTAATCTCTGTTGTGACAAGAATAACTTGGCTTCAAAACAAAAGGCAGATGGGCCACAGCTTAATAGCAATCAAGAGACTGCCACAGAGAAATTAATCCACCAAAATTAAGGTGGAGAAATAAAGGGCACAGAGAGACGTTTTAACTCCTTAAGGTCTTGGAAGAACCGTTTTTTCCCTGTGTTGTGATGACCAAACAGAACAGAGAAGGCTCTTATGTGCACATTAAAGGATATGAAAAAAGTAGCTATAGGAACTGGGAACACAATTTAAAACTTCTGAGTGCTACATCTCCTTGAAGGTATTTTTGTGTACGGCTCTTAGGGAGTCACCATTACCCAACAGCTATTTAATAATCTACCCTCTATTTGTTTCCATCCCATTTCTGAATTGATGTGCAATCCCCATCACAAATAGTCCTTACTGGTGCATCTCAAAACCGAATGTCCTGGACCACATGGGTCTTGGAAAATGAACTTGCCATCTGATCATAACTGGTGCTTCAAGACAAGGGCTTCGTGTTACCAGGCTCATCACACAAGGGCGTCTGAAAATCAGAAGCTGCACATGCTGCTTGTAGCAAAATAAACAGAAGAAAAAGTTCCTAATAGCACAGGGATCTAATTCATGGAGTAGATTTCATTATGGGAATAGCACGCGTCTGTCTTACAGACCTTTAAGTGTCCCACATGCTTTGCTTACTTCAGAACCTGATTCCGTGAAACGAAACACTGCAGGATAATCATATTTATTTGTTTGGTTTTCCACTTTGTTCAGTTATGCCAGCTTTAATCTAAGCCAAATGTTACAGTAAAATAATCCCATGGATATACATGGCTTTTGATTTACTAACAAGAGTAAGAAAATAGGCTACAACAGCCAAGACCAGTTTTGTAACCATTTGTAACCATTTATCCTCATGTAATTAAAGGTCACCCACAAATTATAGACTGTGGGTTCTAGCTCCATTTTATATATATATAAATATAGATGTATATTTACAACTGCTACGTACTTATTTTCCACAGTGTGGTGCCCAATGTTTCTGCTACAGCCTCAAATGGAGCTGCTGCAAAAGAAGGGTGACTGGTGCTGTATTTAACACAGAGAAATGCTTTTCAGTGGGATGGGAGGAGGAGGAGAGGTAACATGGTAAAATCAGTTCTGCTTGAGTCAACCAGAGGTAACTGTTGTGCTTTGTGAGGTCAATGGCTGCTGGTGCCCTGGGTGAAATACAGAAACAAACTTGGAAATCCTTCCCATAAAGAAACACTCACCAAAATAGAAAAACAGCCCTGGTTTGCAACTATTCCTATTCTCTTCTTACAGGTAGGAGAAATAGGAGCTGAAGCTCTAAACACCATATGTCTAAATAGCAATGAGATTTTTGAAGTATCATAAAAGATACATGAAGTATCATAAAAAATACAAATTCTAAATTATAATATTATAAATCAAACCATTCTCCCTTAGAGAAATCATAATATTGAAGGAATATTACTTACATTCTCATTTATTATTCTTGAGGCATGAGCCTTCCAACATATCTCTCTAGCTCCTGCCATCTGAAAATCTGAAAACCTGCATTAACTAGCCTTATAAACTACCCCTAGAACGTGAAAGAGGGCAACAAGCTTGTATGACTTGATCACTCAGTTTATACGGTTGGTGAAATTATTAAGGACTAATTTGTAGTCACCCACAAAAAGAGATACGAGGTTAAGCAGATGCTGTGCTACATCTCACAGTTGAGATGTAGCCTCTAGATTATTTATAACTTGCATTTGAAATTAGACTTCAAATCTGACCAGGCTTTGAGCAAAGGTTGGTGAAGATGACCTCTGGACATCTCTTCCAACCTGAAATATTCTGTGACTTTAAGATTTTGGCATGTATCTCTCTTCAAGTGTGTGTGTGTGGGGTATCATTTCAAAACACATAAACAAGGAAAATGTGGTTGAAAAGTGAGAACTGAGGTAAAAAAAAGAGGTTATGTTTGGGTTTTGTTATTTTTTTAGGTTTTGACATTTCTAAGCAGTTCTTCACTAAAATGGTATAGCCCCTTCAGTTCTATGTGCTAAGTGAGGTTCATTGCAGGGTTGCTCTCTATTGCAAGGTACTACACATACTCTGGACTATAAGAGCCTCCTGTAGTAGGTTCAGACTAACACTACATCACTTTGAACTGCTCCAGCTCCTTCTCTTGGCTTATAGTTTTATTTCAGGTCAGACTTTTCCTGCAAAATCACTGCAACCTTCCTAAGTCCCTAAGGGTAATTTAGGTTTTCTTGCAAATCCAACTCCAAATCAGACTCTCCTGAGGAAGAATAACTGGAGAAAATATCAAACCTGGTGTTTCTTACAAAAAAAGAAACAGATTGGTCTCATTTAAAAACCATCCTTCATATTCCAGCTTTAAACGGGCATTTCTCATTTTGCTTTCACCGTGCTCTCACCCTCCACCTCCTGTGGCAGCACAACAGCCCCAGGAGAGTTGAGCTGAGGAGGTCAGAGAGCAGCTCAGCAGTTCGGTGGGAGCATGGATAGTCCCAGGCCATGGACAGTCCGAGTGATGTGCGAATCCAGAGGGTAAAGAGGTGAATATACGGAACTCAACCCCAAAGGTAAGAAAATCAAAGCTTCACATGGAGGGCAAATAGAGAAGAAGCCAATCCTCACTTTTCCTAGCTTTCTGCTCCCTTAGAGAATCACACAAGTACAAAACCATGAAAACAATAACCCCAGCTGCAAAGGCAATGAAGCAATTTGTTAAGGAGATGACATTTTTAATGAGAAACACTTGCCGGAGGAGAACAAAAGGCCCTGTTTGGTCAGAGAGATGCTCTTGATACTCTTCTGAAGTGCATGAAAAAGTAATTTCATTTAAGCGTCATACACGGAGCAGCTGAATTTCCTGGGGCTCCAGATGTTGTCCTGTGCAGATGCTGAACAAATGGAACTCTGTCTTGATGAAATGAAAAGAAAAAAGCAGGACTCCCTAAGCCAAAACCCATGCACCAGAATATTTCACATCTTAAAAAAAGAAAGGAGAGAGAAAGCCATGCAAATTGAGGAGAAAGGAAGTTCTTGAAGCAGCAATGTTGGACATAGGATAAACTGTTCTTAATTGCCCTACAGATAATTGAAGGAGATGAGAATCTGGATTTGCAAAATACCAAGTTCTGGCTCTATCGTCTCTTTTTCTTGGCTTTGCACTGTTTCGCTTTGACAGTTATCTGGCTGTGATTACACGGGTTTGGGGTTTTTTTCTCAGGAAGGGACAGATTCTGCACACTTTTATTAGGCCAGAAGTTACTGGAGCTTTCCTGGGGTGAGTGATGGATTCAGATTCAACAACTGAAAAACTATAATCAATAGTTCACTGTATTGCTCATCAGGTAAAAACACAAGCCTGCTTCCTAATTTAAGATTATACAACTTTACTTCCTGAATTCAATGGAGGACAAGGGGTTTAGTTCCTCAGTAGTAAAAGCTTTTGAAATAAGAGATCAAACCAAGAAAAGCTCTCATGTTAATGAAGACTAATGAAATATAATGACCTCAATATTCAGATACTTCATTCCTGAACTTTGGGATGGGTGAGAGAAGTAGATATAAATGATTACTAGGCTTTATGAGCCATACAGGACCTATACAGATTCTGATGTAAATCAGAATAGCCTTAGGCCTGCTGGCTTATGCTTTAATTTTTTTTTCCTGCCCTTTTAGGCTCTGAAAAATGGAGACTATTCACTCTTTCTCCTAAAGCAGAAATCTCCTTCTGACACAACATTATCCTTTTGCTAAGTGGTAGCAGATGACAGAATCTGAAGCACTGCACGAACATGAGAGCATTCCTACCTCTTACACAGGGCCCCTTCCCAAGAAGCACTGCTGTCACAGACAACTCTGCCTATGAAAAGACAGTAATAAAAGCCAGGTTTGTGATGCTGGTCCATCAGCAGGTGGTACTGTGTAGTTAGTTTATAGTGAACAAAGTGAGAACGACATTGTTTTAAAGTGGAATTCAAAATAGGCGGTTAGCATCGCATCTGACATGAACCCGATGGATAAAGCTGAACAACTGACACACCAGAGTACACACTAAACAAGGAGGAAGCAAGCCAACGGGTGTGTTAAGTAGATCAGAATAAGAATAGAGCTAAAACTGTTTAAAAGAAAACAACAATTCATGCAAGTTATGAGAAACTGGGGAATGAGCTTTTGTTTCTATTGGTTGAGGTAGACATAACATCAGGCAGAGAGCAGCTGCCTTCCACCACAGACAGAAGATGCTTCTAGTACAGTGGCAACAGCCAGAGAGAAGTGCTCTCAGAGTGTAGACAAGAAAGCGGATTAGAGAACTGAGAAAGAACATTCCTAACTAATTTCTTTTAAAAGAAATCCAACATAGGTCAAAAGAGCTACTTTTGTCCAAACTCAATCAAACTTGATTCCTAGATGACTAATGTAAGCATCAGCAAGCCAGGTAGCAGCCGTGGTGCTCATGGCTCACAGAGGAGCATTGTGCTTTAGAGAAACCTGCTTGAAGCAATTCAATAAAAATGAATCGACCTTAGGATGGAAAAAAAAAAAATAAATCAGGCTTTATAGAATTATTGGGTGTGATCTAATGACTGTACTGAGTAACCCAAATTCCAACAATAGGTAATGCTTTTAAGCACGTTGCCAGGTTTTGTTTCATACATATGTTGCCAAAATAATCCCTTTGCATATATAGGAAGTAGTTGGTGAAACTTAACTTCTGGTAAGCACTTATAAGAGACTTCTACAAGCAAGCTATCTTTTAATTTATGTTCTAAAGAGGTTTTGCATTAAGGCCTTCTCCCACCACCAATCACCAGTATACTGACAATCTTCAAGTCTTGATTACTAATGAGGAGGAAAATCACTGGGGTAGAGAGAAATTAAACATAAATAAGATTCTTTGTGCTCATTTTTCCCCTGAGAATACCCTACAGCAGAGCATGTTTGAGCCATGTGGGATACAGGAGGTTTAAGCTCACAGAGTTTAAATACAACGGCTTTGGTGAAGAGAACACTTGCATTTCCAAACCAAATGCTGCCACACGAGCTATCATAAAGGAGAGAAAGAGGGAGTGGTGCTGAAGGACAGAGGACTTTAGGGCATTAAAAGAGCCAGGTGGGCAAGGCAACATATCTTTAAGGATGAGCACGTTTTTAAGGATAGCACTATTCCAGAGCAAATGCTGTTAAGTCCTGCTCCTGGGACTAAGTAATGCAGAAATCTCACTGCAACCCCATGTTGCCTCCCTTCTGCGTCATTTTCCCCAGCAATCCAAGGATCATCTGCACGGCAGATGGTAAGTCTTCATCTGACAGAAAAGCCAGTGAGATGGGCTGTGTTGAAGCACCCCAATTGCCAGGTACCATTTGATGCTCACTCAGTACTGCTGCAATGGGAAGCTAGCATAGTGCACTGAGAGGAAAGGTACTATCTCCTTGTGCATCTCTAAGCAATGGACAGCCAGATAAGCTTGTGGCAGTAAGCAGCATCCAAGGTATCATTAGAAACAACCTGGGTTTAAAATCCCAAGTGTCCATATCAATATTTTGAGGGTCTTCTTGGCCTTCTCAGTATTTTATTTGATATTTTAGAACTATTTTAAAAAAGATCCCCTGGGCATAGATATAAAATAACTCCTTAAAATTATCTGGAATATCCAACTTCCTTATGGATGTTAAAAAACCACACCTACCCCTTGAAAAACACCAGGGAATAATAATTTCCCCATTCAGGAATCGAATGTTCATTTTCATGGGTCATTAGAGATGGATAGCTCTAAAAGGTAGTCTAAATCTTTAAACTCCCCTGTCCTTTAGCAAGGGGAGAAAACCAGGATAAAGACAAAGGAAATAATGAACATTTGCAAGGCCACTAATGAGCTATTGTGGGTCATTACTTTTATTTCCAGTAAGAATTTAAATTACAAACTGCTTTGAGAATCACTTGCACTAGGCATTTACTTTATAATGAATGTGACTGCAATTTTAAAAAGCTGGTGTGCAGGATGGTAGAGAGGCCATAAAACCCCCAAGTTACATATTGAATTGTGTGTACACATAATGACTGTATTATTTCTAAGGAATTAACTTCCCCCTCCCCCCTCCCAACTTTCCAGACTCTGAATCATTTTCTAATAGGATCTCAACAGGCAATAGTATTAAAAATGTGTTAGATGTTAGCATCTGGGCCAGGAAAAGCACGACAATCTAATACAGAGAATCTAACCATGGCATTCATCTAAGCCTGCCATCCATCTTTCCATACTCTGTGGTGTCTCTCTCCCGCTTCAGGGTACATAGATTGAGCAAGTCCTTGGAATAATGACCCTTAAATGAGGCAAAGCCTACCTGATGTTGTTTCCTTGGCAGGCAGGTTGCAGGGCTCAGAGAACGGATACCCAAACTACAGTGGTCTTCCTCTTGGTAATGGCAATTCGAATTGAGAGTCATTTCAGTACATGAAGGCAGACTAAAACACCAGCAATCTCATTCCATTGAAGGGAAAAGAGAACTCCAAAGCCTCCGGCATCATGATTTTGACATTCAATTTTTATTCCACAGTGGAACAAAAATAAAACCTTTCAACAATCCTCATGAAAACTTCCAGGAGAGACAAGCCACAGTAATGAGCTTGCTGAGTGGGTAAGATCAGCAAACTAGAACAGCAACACTGGGAGAATTTGCAAAAGGGTCTGACTCCATGTCTTCACATTTGATACAGAAGATCCAGATTCAAGATCCTTCTCTAAATAAGCAAATCTCATTAGAGCTATAAGCAGTCTGATCAGCAAAACTTATTCTCTTCCAGTTGTTGATAAAATGGCTTCTTTAATAAAAAGACTGTTGGTTATAATTTTTGGAGGGTTAATTCTAATCCTTGCAAGTGTGGAAAACAAAGAAATCTTGTTTTGACCAGCACAAAATTCACCGTCTAGATTTAGGATGTCCATTTATTCTCTTCCTATTTATCACAGTAGAACAGATGAGGTCACACTGGGAAAAGAAAAGCAAAGAAATAAATGAAAAATACCTGTGTATTCACAGTATATATACTTTTCCTGAGGTATCCAGGGTAGTTAAAAATTAATCACTCAGCTGCACAGCGTATCATATTTGGATGCTAGTGTGCTCAATTAAAGGCTTACTTTAGTAGTGCAGACTGTCAGGAAAACTGTAGCTGTCTTTGAAGGCTTAAAATTGCCAAAGGCAATACAGAGAGAAGGAAGAAAAGGCATTTTAAAGAAATTACACTATTCACTTGTTACAGCTTAAGAACCTGTTTGCAGAGAATGAAGGAAACAAATTGCTCTAGAACACTTGAAATAGTTTCAGAGTGTAGTGGTTAAGCTGCCTCTGTTTGGGATAGATTAAAATACAGGAGCTGAACTTCAGTTTTATTAAAAACTTAAAACTAGAGCTTTCATGCTTAGAAATATTTTGTTTTTGTACTCAAATATGCAGAATGTAGTAAGAACTGTGGACAAGATAGGGCCTCTTTGGACACCGTACCCAGTCCTTTTATAGTGCAGATACATATCACATCATCTTTACCACATTCTGGGGAAAAAAGCCGTGCACTTTACCTTAAATCAAGGCTGAATCCTGATAAAAGGCTCTTTTAAGAGCTCATCTCACTGATGGCTAGGGGTTCTTCATTTCCAGCCCCACTGTGATCACAGGCAGGTTCAGACATCGCTGGAAGTGGCATTTCACAAAGCAGACTCCAAGGTGCACAGTAAGTTGGCTAACAGCCAGTCAGGATGATAAGTTCATCTGATGCTTGTTGATGTTCTCCTCAGCCTAATTTCTTCCCTTTCATTTTCAACCTCTTCTTGCAGTAACATGGACCAAATCTTGCTTTACATTATTTGCATTACGATGGTCAATTTCCGGCAAACATGTGAAAGTGCAAGACACTTCCTGCTCAGGAGGGTTTGTTGTCTAAATAGAAAAAGGGAAGGGGTGAATGGAGGAAGAAAGAAACAGAAAATACTTAAAGTACTGAATAAACAGAAACTCTATCCTCCAGCTTCTCCACTCCAATCTCATGCCTCCAAAACCCTCACTTGTTTTTTCCAGGGTAAGGTCATTGTCATGGTTTTTAAAACAAAGATGTTCTTTGAGGACTTGCCTATCATCAAAAATGTACAGAATACTATAGATATTTTATTGTCTAATCCTTTCTCTCAGTAAGTAGGCAAATGGTCGCCGAAATGGAACATTTTAGCAAGTACTGGTACTACAGCCCAATAAATCTGCTCTATCAAAAAGGCCAAAAGTTTCCAGCTCATTTCCTGCTCAGCCTTATAGAGCTGTGAGGAACTGTTTGCATGTCAGCCAAGCTGTATACAATTTCCACCAACTGTTCTAAAGAAATACTTGTTTCTTTGAAAAGGCACTTAAGAAAGTCAATATAACATCGAGGATGCTGTTTCTTTTTCTAACATGGACATTCCACCTGTGCCAATCAACTGACCCTACATCAACCAAGAAATCTCTTGCAATCCTTCAGTCAATAGGAAGATATGATAGAACGTGTCAAGTTGGAAAACATATCTCTT
>JBCJKH010050544.1:0-32922 GCA_039877255.1 Loriculus beryllinus | reverse complement strand
CTGACTAGTAATGGGTATGTGAGAAAGGAATAGGAAGGTCAGGCAAATGCTGAATAGTCTTTTATTTCTTTCACATACCTTTCAAGTTTTTGCAGTCATCTAATTATGGAGTCAGCATAATTTGTTTGGAGTAAACAACGTTAGAAAATTCCCCAAACTTGTAGGTCTGCTGTTTCAATGTTATCTTCATTGGAAGGAGTTGTTTCAAGTTTTCTGTGATTGACTTTTCTGTGATTATGTTTTCTGTTACTATTATGTCCTTTTCTGTTCAGTTGAAAGTTCTCTTGGCCTCTGAGTGCAGGGAGAACTATAGGGCCATTCACTGTGGCATGTTCTTAATGGTACTGGGTACTTGTATGGCTCGCAGGTGTTGCTGAGTAAGGGTGTGTCTTTTAGAAAGGTAGTTTGGTAGTTCTCATTTGGGTTCCAAATGACAGAAGACTCTGGTATGGGTGAGAGGTAGTTGGCATAGGGAGAGACTGGACAAAAAGGGCATGACTGCAGATGTTTGGCAAAAGAAATTAAAAGGAGAATAATAACTTGCTCAGCAAGAAGTGCTTTTGTGATTTTTACTTGTGTTTGCACTTATGGATGGTGTTGGGTTTAAAGTGACCGCTGAATGCTAGGCAGCAAATGTGGCAAAAGGTGGGTTTTTTTTAGTTGATGTCTAAGAAAGTTTCTTTCCTTTTCACTTCTGGCTCCCAACTCCATTTCTTTCTGTTCCTGTAAATACCCCATGCCATCCGTGTTCTCTATGCTGACTAACTTGTTAAGATGCCTTTTATGTTAAAGTTAATGCAGAATAAACCTGCTAATGTATATTCCTGCAGAGAATGCACAACCCTTCCTGAAATCAGAAGAATTTATGTATTAAAACTCCGTTAGTTTTTTGATGAAAGACAAGGTGTTAAGTTCAACCTTCAATACTTACAACTTGGAACGCACGCCTCTTCCAGTGCAGTATTGCCACAAGTGGTTTTCAGAGTGCTTGGGATAATGCCTGGAATTTGCTGGTCTCTCTTTAAATTGAATAGCATTCTAGGAATTCAGCTTTTCTGGAAAGTTGTTGTTGAAGTAATTGAATGGTGCTTAATTTAAAATGTGAAGGATTAAGAATTGTAGTATCATAGCACGGGAGTTATCCAGGTTTTTAGTTTATATGGAAGTGTCCTAAGTGCCTAGAAACAAGCAAATAACTACAACTTGCATGATTTTTCTTCTAGCTCACACACTTAATTGCTGTGTTCTTCATGACGCTTTCATAATGTAGACAGTGGCTAGTAGGTCTTGTTCAGGAAATGTTACTCAGAGATCATCAAGTGAGGTATGTCTGATTTTCATGAATTGACAGTCTGAGATGCCCTTGTCAGATGTTTCTGATACTCACTGAGTAAATATGGAAGTGACAATGATATGGTCATTCTCATACCTGGATGTATTGATAGCACTGGGGCCTTAGTGCTGCACAAGAGTCCCATGAATTTTTATAGAAAGATGTTTTAATTTTCTTTCTGTTTCTTAAAACAATCTCTATTCATTGGTTCCAGTGTTTGAAAGACAAACTTGCCTTTATGGCCTTTGATAGCCCAATGGTCTTTTACTATTTTGTACTCTTAACTGTAATTATGAGGTCTTTGTTTGGCTATGGTAGTTGTCCAAAGCTAGGGATAGAAGCATTTCTCTTTGAATGTAATTATCACTATGTCTTAAATGAAAGCCTTTAGCTTGAATGAAAAATTTTCCTGCTTCAGGAATGTCAGTTTCAGTCTAATCAACATTGTATCTTTCAGTTTTTACCATGAAATTCAGCACACTTACTCTCTGTTGTGAAAGAATTTTAATAATAATTTGCTTAAAGGCAGTTCAGCTCTTTTCAAGATCCTAAACTGCAGAGATGAAAACACAATTTACCAGTCATATATTTCTGAATTTATGGGCACAGCTATTGCACTGAAGTGGGAAATCATATAAACTTAACTTTTGAGAAGCATGTGGCCTTTGATTTGCAAATGTGCTTTTGATGATGTGAAAGAAATTTGATTTCATGTGGTGAAATTGCAAGGCCTAACAAGGAACAACATTCAACATTTATGAATTCGTGATTTTTAAAGTTTTAAACCAGTCATTTTTCCCTGGCAAAATATGTATGATTCATGGCAACTGAAGAATTTATAGTTAAAAGGTGATGTCTAGATGGAGAGCAAGAGCTGTGTTTTCAGCTGTTAGGTCAGTGAGGAATGATTTTTTTAAATGTTACTTATAGATAATTTTTTAAAGCTTTCTGTTTCCATGGCAGAGAAAAGACATATGGCAAGGTTACTTAAGATTCTAGTTTTGGTTTTTTTTAATTCTTTGAGATCACAGGAATAACCACTGATAACTGAACTGGCTGGCGTAATGATCAGGCTCAGTGTGGACAGTGGCCAATAGGCATTAGTTGTAGGAGAAAACACAAAGTTCATTCAGTGTGTGGTTTATGGAATAACAGAATGGTTTGGGTTGGAAGGGATCTTCAAAGATCTATGAGTGGAGGGTTTAAGAACTTAGATGTCTGTTAAGAAGGGTTTGGGCAGGTGAGTACTGACTTGGGGCAAGGAAGGATTTGGAGATCTTCTAATGGCCATGCTAGCCCCTTTGATTCTGTAAATACCTTGTTTCTGATGGCTAGACTGTTCTGAAGGCAAGGGGCAAAGGTTACACCAGTGTCAGCAGGGCATAAGTAAAAGAGAGGGTCATTATAACTGTTAGGAGCGTGATCCCTCACCCTGCCCAGCTCCTGACTGACACGCGCTGTGTGGTAGTGATTTGTGGTGTAGTTTGTCTCATGCCACCTTTTGTCCATTGGCTCATGTTCTGCCTTTTTTAAGGTTTTTGTTTGTTTGTTAGTTTGGTTTGGTTTTTTTTTTTTTTGTTATTTTTCATATTTAACTTAAAAGCTATCACTTGGGATTTTGTGAATGTTTGTGCTTACATAGAATGTACTTAAACATCAACATGTTCACCTCTCAACTTTGTGTTTAGTTCATTAAACATGTAGCATTATGTGAATCTTTCATGGACATTTTTCAGACTTCTGGATTCTGCTTGGGTACTACTTTATTCAGTGTTCCAACATGGACATCTCTAGTGATTGAAGTATATGGAGAAAATCATCCTGCTACCTTCCTCCTCTTCATAAATTAAAGGGTTCCTTTGGCTCTCTTTGCCACAGTGTGGCACAGATAATTCAGTTTGAGTTTTCCCACTGTGATCCCCTTTTCAGATTTTCTACTTTTCAAGACAGTCTTTTGCTTTAGGAGGGTGACGCACAGAGACACAAACTTGCTAGTCAAGAGATAATGGAGGCAAAGACCAAAGTATATTTTCACTAATTGATGAAACTACAGGTATAGCTTTGGAGAGGACAAATCTGAACTAGCAGAATCCCTGGGTCTCGGAGCTGCTGGAGGTGGTGGCTGCAGCAGGATGAATAAATGTTCAGTTTCTGTAATGGAAAGAATGTTTTTTTGTTTCCCCATTGGCATTCAGTATATGATAAATTATTTCAAAAGAGGTAAATAATGAATCAACAAAATTAGCCAATAACGTGACATTATTCAGTGCAGTAGAACCTAAGTCTGTCTCTTAAAATTGGGAAAGAATGTTTAAAAACTGGGTGATAATACAGCAAATTAAATTTAAGGTAGATGAATTCATATGTAAAGTGTGTAGAGAAAATAAGCCTGCCAATGTAGCCACATTGTTGTCAGAATTCTCTCTTTTGGTTGAGAAAGGAATTCTTGGCATCTTTATAGACAGTTCTTTGCAGATATGAGCTTAACAGTAGCGATTAAAATGGAAAATTCTATACTAGATATTCCAGAAAAAGAATTACCAAAACTGAAGTTAATAATATCATAATGTACAAATTCATGTTTCACTTATGTCCTGGAGAGTGAATGCAGTTCTGTATCCTTTAAGATGCGGTGACTTGTAGAACTAGAAGAATTCTAGAGAAAGCGATGAGGATAGTGAGAGGTGGAAAGGTTTCCATTAGAGGTGGTGTGTGAGAAACCTTTAGAAAAATGATAGACAAAGATAACTGTGATAGGGATCTTCAGGCATCACAGAGGAAAGGAGAGTTACTATTTATAGAACGTTCGGCATGATTTATAGAACCTACGTATATGGATATCGGGCAACAGGCTTAAAACAAACACCAAGTTTTTGGTTTTCTTTTAGCTCCTGTCAAATTAGACTGTAGCATTTATTACTAAAAGATGTTTCAGCTATCTACAGTATAGATGGGTTCAAACAAAGGTATTAGACTACTGGCTCTTAAACATGGCAGTCCAGGTTTAGGTTGTTAGTAAACCATGTCTGTTAGAAATAGGAAGGTCATACAAGGGGAATATATATTTTTGTTTGTTTGTTTTTGCAATAATAGTGTTATAGCTATGAGGATCTATCCATATAGTAAAAAAACCAAACCAAAACAAAAAAATAACAAAAAAACAAACAAAAAACCCCAAACAAATAAAAAAGTTTTAATGGACAGATGTACAGAAGCAGTTTATTAGAATGCCCTCTTTAGTTGTAAAACAAAACAAAACAAAACACCAACACCAACCCCAAACCACCAAAGAAAAACAAAAACCCCAAGCTATTGAAAAACCCAAGTGCAAGATATTTAAAATTGTATTTCTTGTACTTTCCTTTGTGCATCTGGTCCAGTTGGCTGAGTGGAGCTTTGGTCTGAGATCTGATGGTGTCAGAAACTGATTTTTTTTGCCACCGTCTTTATTAAAGTGTGAGGAGAGGATAGTAAATGATAAAGGCTTCTTTTATTCCAGATGTCAGTCATTTTTTGTTAAGCAACTTTGAAGAGGAAAAAGGAACAGTGAAGTTAAATAATTTAGCTGAAACTCTCTTCCCCATCTTTGACTTTATTTCCTTCATGTATTAGCCCTCTGAACTATGAGCTTCCCATACTTATCCAAGTCTTTTGTACTGACTCAAAATTGGATATAAAAATACTTTGTTTCTATTTATAGACTGTACTTTGGAAGGGAAGAAAAGTGAAGATAGGAAAACTTTTGTTTGAAAATCAATTTCACTAAAAGGCAGTAAAACTTCACAAGCCAAATCACGTTTTTCGTGGTAAGTCATGTAGTGGGTGTTCTACGTGGTGTAGATAGGTTCCTGGAAGCAGGTGGTAAGTTTAGGGTTTTCTCTGAGTTTCATGAAAGAATGAAGGTGCCTTGGAGAGAAGCAGAACACATATGTCTCAGATTATACCATGCAGTAGGCTTCGGTGGTACACGATGGGAGAGTTTCCATTCTGGATTTACAGAATTGAGAGAAACTCTTTAATAGAAGAGTTATGCTGCTGTGTGGTGAGTGTTGTGCATAACAGAGTCCCTTCACTTTTAATTTGAAAAACAAACCTAGCAAGTATCAAACAAAAACAGTACTTAAGAGAAAATTAAAATAAAACCTTCTGAAATCTATTGCTCAATGCAGATGAAAAGAGTGGAAATTCTCAAATATTTAGCAAGGTTTAGCAAGATTTATTTATCTGCACTTAATGTTACTCTGGTGGCTTACTTGGTGTTTAGATTGCACTGTTACCTAGGACTTTTCTTTCCTCTGCTTTCCCTTCTTGAACTGCTCTGTGGAGGCCTATTTCACACGTCACATTTGGACTCTCCTGTGCTCTGTTTCTACTGCACAGAATGTTGTTCCTGTGCTAAATACTTGTCCAGAACTAAATATGTGCCAGAGATAAACACTACTTTGCATCAGTAAAGACATCTGAGTGCATGTTGAAACCCTCAGCATCGTCAAAAGGCAGAAGAGCAGTGGTGGGTTAGGAAACAGTGCCTTGAAAATAGTAGGAAAATGAGGAAAAGGATAATAGAGGGAGGGGGTAGGGAGCTCTGGTGAATGAACAGAGTTCTGGATGTGGTCGTGGGGGTTGTTTTGAAATCAAATGCAGATAGGAAATGAAAAACAGCCAGCTGCAGAGCATGTAAAAAAATGCTGGGGGAAAGAGCTGTAAATATGGAGATCTTCCTTTATTCAGGACAATTTAGCCTCTTTTGCCTGCCTGCCACCTACTCATGCTCCTGTTTGGGGAAGAGAAAAAAAACCAAAACCCAAGAAAACCCCCAAAACAAAGTAGGAAAAGGAAATGGTGGGAAATGGTTTCAGTTTGTTTGAAAACTTTCTGTCTTCAGGAATGGAGCTGTATGTGATGGGGGGAGCCTGACTTGTCCTGAGAGACCCTCGCTTTCTTTATGGTCATGGTACAAGAACTTGCAACTGTGGAGAAAAATACTGTTAAGTAAATTAGAACACACATTAATATTATACATTGTCTTTACAAAGGACATTTAATCAGTCACGAAAAATATTGGGTGGGTAAAAGTAGTAAGGTGTGTAATAATCTTAGTTATGGTTATGAAGTACTTGCTTATTTTCTCTGTAAGTGCTTCAGGACGCTTCTTATTTACAGACTTTCAGTACCTGTAGGATATTGCCTAATTTTTCCAGCTTTCTGGATATTAATGGAAGGGGTGGTGATTATCCAGCAAAATTGGCAGTAGCTACTTAGTCATGCTGACAAAGCTAGGTCTTGGGCAGCACACTTAAGGGACCATGCCTGGACTATATTTTCGTTTCTCTCTT
Source organism: Loriculus beryllinus (assembly GCA_039877255.1). Taxonomy (NCBI): domain Eukaryota; kingdom Metazoa; phylum Chordata; class Aves; order Psittaciformes; family Psittacidae; genus Loriculus; species Loriculus beryllinus. Next base: position 26,253 of record JBCJKH010050544.1, on the reverse strand, counting down.
CTTTCTCCTGTTCAGTCAGACATCTTCAGTGGCTTCTTGTTTGAATGCTGAGCATATGTGGACAACATTTGTGTGGACATGTCTTCCGTGAGTGGCTGTTGCTGCCCCACAGTTTCTCTATTGTATTCTGCCAGTCAGCAGTGAAATAGCTCATTGGAAACTTGCATGGTACATGGCAGAGGCCATATGAGAGTCTGACTGTATACCCTCTCACCCATCACAAAGCATTGGTACCATCTAATACAACTTGGCAGTGGTAAGATCTCTTAGATATCATAGACTTGGTTTCTTCTGGGACTCAAAGCTGTCTTTGAGTCAAGCTGATGTTGATGTACAGTCACTGAAGACCTTAAGAGGCCATGTAATGCAGAGCTGGACAGTGTTTCTTGACCAGTTTAAGCTCTTGTGACATGCTGTATCACTTGGTCAGCAGCGGAGCTGTGCTGTCACTGAGGTTGCAGAATAATCTGAATCCTTGGATGCAGGAGGAGTACATGGAAGGAGATGATGGAATTAGTGCAGTGATGAATACTGTGGAAGGTTATACATACCAACCAATTTGGACTCCTTTATAGGTTCTTTTTTTTGTTCTTTTTGGTTTTTTTTTTTTTTCATTTATATGCTAGGTTCCTTTTAACACTCCAAATGTTTTGGTTGAATAATATGCAAGGATCATATATTGAGAAAAAAACATAGATGAATTTGCATAGAAATCAATAGGCTTTGGGATTGTGCTAGTAATGAAATAAAAACAGGGTCCTAAAATGATGCCATTCTAGGGACATTACTGCATAGTACCATAATACAGGTTCCATTTCAAGTATCTGTACTTCAAGAAAGCTGATGGAATATGAAGAAGTACTGAGAAGAGATGTATAAGAGGATGAAAGGTATAGTTACTACTGTTTTATAGTGAGCAGCTGCAAGGACTCACTGTATTTTGTTCATTCAGGAGAAGCTGATAAGAGGGATTTTGTTCTGATCTTAAGGAATCTAAATGGGGAAGATAGTTCACAAGGCCTTTTTTGTATTAAGGCATGGACTTCTAGTCTGATATGCATAAGGCAGATGAGCATTGCCTCTTACTCTATGTGAATTTGGGAATTACTTCTGCTACTGCCATTAGTTAAAGTATGTGGCCTCACATAACCCAGGAAGTCTTGGTAGAGTATAAAAGTCTGTGAGCTATAAGTAATGAAATTCCAACATGAAGTAAGGCATAGTTTTACAAGGAGGACAATTAAACAGTGAAAGATCAGATGTCAGGACACAGTAAATCCTGATTTAAAGAAATTTAACAATCCAGGATTGCATGACTTTACAGCATCTTTACAGCTTTTAAGTTAGAATAAATTCTGTGGAGAATCTGTTGAGTGAGGCATGGGCTACTGTTGTGGGAGCAGTTATCCTGCATCATGTCGTGGGTGTAACACAGTATTTTTGATAGTGGTTGTAAGTAACTCTAAGGAGGAGTACAAAAATGAGAGGAATATGATGGTACTTGGCCATGAATACTCACCTAGAGTGAGTGAGAGGTATAGCATAGAAATGATGCCATTGTAGACAAGGTCCAATTGTTGTAATAGGCCCTCTGGCCTGAGCGTCTGTGTAAGCATTTCCTTCAGATAATTAGTATCTTTGGGAGTTCTAAAGTACAAAAATTTAAATGTGTGCTGCACCGCTTCTGTAAATGCTGGTGGAGAAGGGGCCCTTCTGCTGCCAGGAATGCCAGGCTTCCAGCCTCCCCCATCATGGGAGACTCCATCCATCGCTCCTTTGATCATAGTCTCTTAGCTGTCTCACCTTCCCATCTGACACAGTTGATGCTCCCTCCCCAAATTACAAATCTCAATTACTGGTGCATTTATTCTTTTTTTTCTCTCAGAAGGGATGGGCAAAAAGTTGGGTGAGGGAGGAGATAACGGGAAAAGAGACCTCGGTGGCACCAGCAGTCTGGTGGCCACCGCTTCCAGCAGCCCAGGGAGCTGAATTTGTTCCTCTGCGGCAGCTTGAGGAACGTTCTGCCAGGCTCGCAGGGCTGCTCCTGCTTGGAGGACGCCCGCACCTCAAGACCTCTCCGCAGGGGACTGGTGGCAGCTGCCACAGAGGGGCAGCAAGAAGCCGCTCGGGGCACGGTGTCGGTGCCGGCCGCGGCGTCACCGAGCTGCTCCCTCGCTTGACAGCGAAGCTCGGACACGGAGTAGGAGCTCGGCTGCTTCTTTGTGCGTGTGCTGCCGGCCACGCTGCTGCCACCCTGAGGCCTCGGGCGTACTGAGCCCTTTGATTGTACAAAAGCGTTTCCCAGTTTTAAAACAGTGGGAGTGAGATAAGCCGGAGGGGAGGTGAATACTGGCTTTGCCAAACAGCTTTTCTCTGAGTGCAGATCTGCACCACGGGAGACCCGTGCAGCAGAAGGAATTTGGTTTACTGCAAGTTAGGTCAGTGAGAGTGAATAAAGAGTTACAGAACAATAGTAGAAAAGATTTCTACTCATACAGAGGTGTTCAGGTTGATAGTGTAATTCTGAATGTTGATATCAAACCTAGATTTGAGGAACAATCTGACATAATTATATCGAAATGCTTAAAACAGGTTCTGGAAAATAGGAATGGGGAAGAGTGATTGACATGTTAAACTTGGGGTGAGGAAGATGATTATGTGTATATAAAGATCCTTGTGATCTTAAAGATGCTGAAATGCTTTGGGCACAATGTTCACCAATCTAAAAAGCAGTGACTGTCTCCTCGGCAACAAGAAAGGCATGTGTCTGTTCCCATGGAAATGTGCTGTGAAAGCTTCACAGAGAAGGTTCTGTTCAGAGCTCAGCAGCGCAGGCTCCAAGCTCTTTGTTGCTCCTACCTGAAGCAGAGGCTGCCGGCACATTCAGGTGCTCTCATCCTGCAGCTGACAAGGAGTGAGCCGCAAATAGCGTGGAGCTGTTCCTGGCTCCCTGTATAAAACAGATTAATTGTGCACTGCTGTTCCTGTCTTAGGAGTTACATCCTCAGTCACTAATTGACAGCATTGACGATGACTTTGCAGCTTTTCATAAGGAAAGCAGGATTCTTGCTGGCCAATAAAGCGTCAGAGAGTTTCTGATACTAATTCTTTCAAAGGAGTGGACAGGCAAATCTGAAAAACAGGAAACAAAGGATATGCAGGGAGTCTGCATCTCAGCAGTCCTTTCTGCTCTCTGAAAGGTGAAAAGAACTATGTGGAGCACTGACAGGTCTACTGCACTAGACCCACCAAGAAACTGCTAATACAGTAAATAAACTATATATAATAGGCATCACTTCTTCTAAACCCATGTAATGCTCTTCTAAGGGAGCAAACATATTTAGTGGGGACCAGAAGCACTATGAAAGCATGGTTTGATCTTTTATTATTTTTTTATTTTTTTATGGGAGTTGTTGGTTTGTTTTTTGTTGTTTTGGGGTTTTTTTTTTAATATGAGGTGTGGGATGCAGAAGCACTAGCGGAACAGTGATCATTTCAAAGTCATGGACTCAGAAAATGATTTTAGAAGCAGCATTATATATGCAGTTGTATGTATTATGTATAGGTATTACTCAGTAGTGTGCTGCTTGTTTTACATTTTTCTCATCAATAGCCTTCGTTTTATTCCAGTAGCTTCTTCCCAGTCCTGCATTAAGGGATAGTAAATAGAAATGCATTATTTACCTTCATTATCCTACTATCTTGTCCCTTAATACCTACTCTCTAAGGTAAAAAAACCCTAGCATTTTCAATCATTATTCCTGAATTGGCTTCACTAAACCGTGATTCTTATCCTCACCTCTGTACCTTGTAATTTTGCTGTGCTTGCAAAGAGAAAGCAGCTAGATCTGCATATGTTTGCAGGTAAGAGCATTACAGGTGTTTTGTTATTGCCTTGTTTCTGCTGTGAGTCCCATTCCATTCTTCATTCTCCATGTGAATCTGTTGATTTGGCATGTATTTGAGTTACTTGTAATGCTTAAGTCTTTCCTGAGTAGAATCATAAAATCATAGAATGACTGATGTTGAAAGGGACCTCTGGAGATCATGTTGCCCAGCCTCCCTCCTGGAAGTTGGGTCAGCTAGAGCAACGTGCTGACTACCAAGTTCAGTGAAATTTTGAGTATCTTCAGGAATGGAGTCGAGTTGCTCTCTGGGCAACCTGTTCTAAATGAAAAAAACCTGTTCACCTGGTCACAGTAAAAAAGCTTTCCTCTATTTTGTTTTGGGCCATTTGCCTCTGGTCCTGTCACAGGGTGCTGTAGAGAATAGTCTGGCTCTGCCTTCTTTAAAACCTGCAGTGAGGTATTTATGCACATTGATAAGATACCTCCTGAGCCTTCTCATCTCCATGCTAAAAAAAAATCTCTGCTCTCTTGGCCTTGCCTCATGATAGATGCTCCAATCCCTTAACCATCTTGTGAGCATTCACTCTGGTATGTCCATGTATTTCTTGTACTGGGGAGCCTGGACACAGCACTCCAAGTGTGATCTTATCTGTGGCAAGTAGAGAAGGATCACCTCTCTTGACCTGCTGGTCATGTTCTCCTAATGCAGTTCAGGATGTTGCTGGCCTTCTTTGGTGCAACAGAACATTGCCGGCTCATCTTCAGTTTATTGCTCACCAGGATCCCTGGTCTTTTTCAGCAAAGCGGTTTCCAACCAGTCACCCCCAGGCCTGTCTTGGTGCATGGGTACAATTTCTCCTTGACAAATTCATGCTGACTACTCTCAGTCACCTTTTTGTACTTCATGTATTGGAAATGGTTTCCAGAAAGGTACGCTTCATTACCCTCCTTCATTACCCTCCCCAAGGAATTGAGGTGAGGTTGAACAACCTGGGTTTTCCCAGTTCCCTCTTTTGACTCTTGGAGATAGAAGTGACATTTGCTTTCTTGCAGTCTTCCAGAACTCTCCCAATCTCAATCAGTTTTCACAGATAATTGAGATGTGTCTCACAGTGACATTGGCTAGCTCCCATAGCACTTGTGAGTATATCCTGCCAGGCCCCATGGACTACTGTATGTCCAGCTTATTTAAATGCTCCCTGACCTTGTCTTCCTCCACCAAGGTAAAATCTTCCTTGCTCCAGACTTCCTTACTGGTCTCAGGAGCCTGGGATTCCTGACAGCAAATCTTACTGGTAAAGGAGACAAGGCATTCAGTACTTCAGCCTTTTTTATGTTCTTTCTCAGAAAGCCCCCTTCCTCATTCAGCAGGAAGCCTACATTTTGCCCTTTTTCTGTCTGCCCTTCATATTCCTCACCAGATTCAACTCCAGGTGGATTTTTGTTATCCTAATCACATTCCGGCATGCTTGGACACTGTGTCTGTATTCCTCTCTGTCACCTGTCCCTGCTTCTGCTACTGTATGCTTTCTTGTAGCCAGGAGCTCCTTGTTCATGCCTGTGGGCCTCCTCTTGCTTTTGTTTGATTTCCTGCCTGTTGAACCAGTCTTGAATTTGGAGGAGGTGATCTTTGAAAATCAACCAGCTATCCTGAAACCCTCTTCTTTACAAGGCCGTAACTTGTGAGACTCTTCCAACTGGATCCCTGTGTCTGCTCTTCTGAAGTCTAGAGCTGTGATCCTGTTTTCTGCCCTGCTCCATCCTTTCATGTTCCTGAAATTCTCCATCTTTGTGATCCAGCCAAGGCTGCCCTGCCCTTTACATTTCTGACCAATTCTTCCTTATTAATTAGAATCAGGTCCAGCAGAGCACTTCTTTTCTGATCCACAGTCGCCTGTGTTAGGAATTCATCTTCAGTATGCCTCAGAAGCCTTCTGGATTGCTTCTGCCCTGCTGTTACCCCTTTAGTAGACATTGGGGTGGTTAAAGCTTCCTATGAGGACCACAGCTTGTAAACATGAAGATTTTTTCCTCCTATCTGAGGTCTCATCTACCTTTTCCTCAGCAGGTGGTCTGTAGCAGACACCCACCACAATGCTACCCATGTTGGTCTGCCTGCTAATTCTGACCCATAAGCTCTCAGCTGATTCACTGTCCATCCCAAGGTGGAGCTCCCTGCATTCCAGCTGAACTCTTAGCTAAATTGCAGCTCGCCTCCCAACCCCACCCTTCCTAAACAGCTTGCATCCATCCATCACAGCACTCCAGGTGTGTAAGCTGTCAACTGCCTTAGAATTCCGTGCATGTTTGGGATGGGAAAGGAAACAGCAGCACTTTCAATGTGTAGATGATGGTGCAGCTTTCTGTGAGGAGAAAGAGGTGGCCTATAAGTCTAGGAGCAGATACTGCACTGTTGCTATAGGAATCAAGAGAATACATCACATCTTTGTAAAGTCTTAAAGAGTGTGTCTTGTGTCTTCTAGCCAAAAGCAAATGACTGAAAGAGCATTTGACTGATGCCTGTTCTCTCGGACGCTTTGCTGCAGGAAGCCCATTTTTATTTTGGGATACTGCAATAGAATCAGAAGCTGAAAGACCACTAATTATTTTAGTTATATGTGGTCCATTCTTAACCATCTGCCAGACAGAACAGTTATTTTCTGAACGTATTCTTCAGGGCTTTGTCTGGTTTGAAGTGTCAGAGAACTGTGTCCTGTAAGCGGGCAAGAGGACTCACAAAATTGGTCTTTTGGTAGATAAATGAAGTTAATGTATAAAGGGGAAAATAGGGGAAAAAAAGTGCTAAGCCTTAAAATAAGGCCACAATGAGGAGAAGGGTGTATGCCTGCAACTGATTCTTGATTAAATGATTTCTCATGAGGAATTGTGACTGTTGACTTCTTGCAGCAGTTTGGAAGAGGCAAGACATCCTGGAGTTAAGTGTCATGATAAATCCTAGAATGCCAGACTGGTTTGGGTTGGGAAGGACCTTTAAGCTCATCCAGTTCCAACCCCTGCCACAGGCAGGGACACCTTCCACCAGACCAGGTTGCTCCAAGCCCCGTCCAACCTGGTCTTGAGCACTGCCAGGGATGGGGCAGCCACAGCTTCTCTGGGCAGCCTGTGCCAGGGCCTCAGCACCCTCACAGGGAAGGATTTCTTCCTAATATCTTATCTAAGTCTCCCCTCTGTCAGCTCAAAGCCATTCCCCTTGTTCTGTCACTACATGTCTTTGTAAAAAACTCCTCTCCAGATTTCCTGTCATCCGCTTTAGGCACTGGAAGCTGCTCTGAGGTCTCCCTCTCTCCTCTCTCTCGCGTTCTGTTCCCCAGGCTGAACAAGCCCAACTCTCTCAACTGGAGATACGCAGTCCCTGTTGCCAACTTAATATGATCACATCATGTATTTCAGCAGCCCCGGCTGACTGCACTCTGTACCTCTCATTAACCCTAATCCTTTCTCAGAAGAAGCCAGGTCAGAAAGAGGATCTGTTGCTGAAGGGAAAAGAGTCCTCCTTGCAGCCCCTTTCCCAATGCAGTAAAGCAGTCTCCAGCAATCCAGTTAATGGAAGACCAACACATGCTCTGTGTCAAGACATGTGCTTGAGTTGTGTGTTGGATGTTAGCCACAGTATTTGATGCATCATATAATAATACTTTTTTATGCCGTTCACTTTTTATCCCTCAATTTTAAGACCAGCAGTGGTGAAGCTTTTACTTGGGTATCAACACCTTTGAGAGGTGTGCTTGACTCTTTCTTTTCTCAAAGGTGACAAGTAAGAGATGAAAAAAGTTAATTCTTGCTTTTGACCTCCTTTTGTAAAGGCTGTAATCTGAACATGTCAGGTACCCAGTTGTTAGCGTACAGGTTGTTATTTGCTGGGGAGAATTTGTACCTGGGCTGGTATCATTTCTTGTCTTCAGGAAACTTCTTTATTTCTAAAACTACTTCTTGTGTTTTCCTTAAACTTTATATGTTAGCTTTCTTAAAACACTGAGATATTATGGACACGTTCCTGCAAAGCACTTCATTCTGGGCAAACTACTCCCACTTCATTAGCCAGACTACTCATAGTTTGGGGGAGTACAAGCACCACTTGCTTCAGCTGCAGGCTGTGGCTCTCTGTTAATCATCTCATTCAGACTGAACTGGTGTGATTAGCCCGCTGCTGAAGTATGACAACCTGCAGTTCCCCGGCGTGGCTACTGTATGAAGAGGACCAGCCAGCATCAACTCTGGAAAAGCCACCGCAGGAATTCACCAGGAGCTATTCCTGTTTCATCAGGGCATTCCTCGCTGTCTGTTACATGGGACGGGATAACCTGGCCCAGAAATTATTCTCCTGCCCTGACCCCGAAGATGAGTCCTTGAACAAAGCCTCTGTGTGCTGGCAGTAGAACCTCCTTAAGAGACAAGAAAGGGGAGGAGAAAGCGTGGCTCCCTGGCTATAGCTACTCCACCTCCCGGTTATTTCATCTTCCTTACAAGGCCAAAGCTAGCAGCTTTCCTCTGTGCCTGGGTGCCTCAAAAGCAGCAGAGCAAGCCCGGAGGATCCCGGTGGAGTGCAGTGCGATGAGAGGCTGACAGGGATGGGGAAGGAAGCACTGGTGTGAACCCTGCAGACCGCAAGACGCAGAAGTCTGGGGCTCTGCAGAGGACAAGTGTGACAGTATCCTGTGAGTGCTAAACCAGGTATTCATTGATGCAGATCTTCCAGAGAAGCATAAAAGCAAACCCTAAAAGAAATCACTGAGGGGGAACAAGTGCAACGTGAGAGGTAAGTGTATTTTTCATTGGCAGAAACAAAAATAACTGGTTTTATTTTGTTTGAAAATCGCTGTTGTAAGTAGATGTCTAAAACTGGGGACTGAAAAATACATTTACTAACAACTGAATGAAATTGGTCTGACTCTGACTTCAGAGGCAGCACTGGGTAAAAAAATCCAATCAACAAATAAATCCATGTGCCTATGAAAATTCTTTTTCTCTTTAGGTATTTGCACATTAAAACTTCTTTAAAATCTGCTTTTCTGTTTGCTCTCTCTGCTATTGCCAAAGGTTTTTGAGAAATAGTATGCATGTTGCAGATGCTCCTGTGCCCTTGTTCTTGCAATAGGGCATTTCTTCAGAAAGATCCATGACCTACTGAGCTGGAATTCTGACATCTGGTTGAGGTTACCAGAGCTGGTATTTGGGATTCAGGGTTTGGGGTTTTTTCCAGTTTAATTGAAACAAGCTGAGATTGTCTACATGTTCTACGAATTGCTTCCGCGCTCTGGCCATCCAGTCTCTCCGAAGGGTAATTCCAGAACTGCTGAATCTGAACTGGGAAAGAAGAAACAGCTTGACAGTTCAAAACTGCAGCCCTTCTGTGGGTCATGCTGCCAGTGAGAGTGGCTGAAAGACTGAAGACTTTGCCCCTTGTCTGTAAGATGCACTGAGGCAGATGTTTAGCAAATATGACACTACTGTGTTTAGCATAACTGTAAGGTGCAATACTTGGGGTTTTGATTTACACCTTTGCAACACTAGAGGACTCACAGATTCATTTATTCACCAGGTGAAATGAGACCAAGAGACCAGAGGATCACTACACAGCTCCTGCAGATTCTCATCTAAGGCACCAGCTCAGCCTTCCAGCAAGTGTATGTGGAGGTGCGGGTTGAGCAGCCAAGGATGGAAGTGCTACGCCGTTCCTCAGTCTTTGCTGCAGAGGTGATGGAGGTTTTTGACAGGTCTCCCACTGACAAGGAGCTTGTGTCCCAGGCCAAGGCTCTCTGCAGGGACTACATCAATTCCAGGCTAATTCGAGCAGGTGTCAGCTGGAGCAAACCTGAGTACAATGCACCAGTGCCTGGCGGTAAGCTGGCCGAGGTGTCCACCATACTGCTGCGACTGGGTAAGTGCCTGCAGGTATGGGTGGGAACTGAAACTATATGGAGCGATTCAGACCAGGCTAAGGTTTCTGGAACTGATGAGTGCCAAGAGGCTTTCCGTGTGGTGATATAGAGGTTTTCTTTCTCTGCTTTGGGCAGTTAGACTTGGTTTCAGTCATATTCCCTGAACAGCTCATTTACTTACATTTTATCAGTCCCTTGGAGCACAGCTCAGCACAGTGCTTCTGCAGAGCTACTTTTTTCTGAGGACTTGGAACAACTTAAAAGCATGATGCAGTCCAATAAAGCCCAACAGCAAACTAATTTTATCTGCACAAGGCTTCAGCTGTGAAACAGTTCTCACAATAGCTGCAGTAGTCTTTCTCAGCTTGGCACTTTAACAGGTCTTGGGGTGTTTTCTCCAGATGTGACTTGTCTGCCATGATGCAACCCAAACTTCCATCTAGTAGAGTTCTGCTACCTCTGGACTTGAGGCTTCATCAGTTGCTTGCCCAGATGTAAGGTGTACTTGCTTAGACCATGTGTGTTGGAGATCCTACAAAAGCCACTTCTCAGTGACAGGATGATGACAGTGTGCTTAATTTTCCTTTGCCTGCCTTAATCATGTAGCAAAACATGAGTTTTCTTGCTTCTTTGTGGAGTTGGCTGATGCTGCTTGTCATACACTGCCCAAACTTTCCAGCCCTCACCGTGGACAGGTGACTGCCAGTGTGCAGGAGAAGCAATTTAAAGGTTATGCCTGTAGGCTGCTACCTGAAGACATACTCTGGAGTTGTGCTTGCAACAACAGTGCCTACTAAATGCTGACAGTTGCCTGACCTTTTGCTTTAGGTTTTAGCCTCCTGTGTACTCAAGTCTAGCTGTTTGTCTCTCAGGATGCTGACACCCTCATTCTCAGAAGTTGCTTCTGACATCTCTCTTTGCCTGCAGGCTAGCACATTAGTTCACATCTGGTGTGGAAACTACCACTAGCATTTGCATCTCATTTAATCACACTGAAGTTCAAATAAGTCCGGTGAAGTAATCTTTAGCTGGGCTTAACAAGCTCAGGATCAGGCTGGTCTCCCCGCTTTCTCCCCTTTGTTAGTGACTTCTTTTTCATTTCTTCTTTTTCACTTTTTCTCTCCTATGCTCCCACTGTCTCTTTGAGCTCCATTTCTTCTCTGCCTGGGTTGGGGGTTGAGATCTGTTTGCACAGATCTTCTGTGGGTGGCCAGGAGCATGTTAAAGGGCAAGCAGGTGGCAGACTAGATCTGAAGGCGTCTTCTGGATGACTCTCCTGTTACTTACTTGTGTCCAGATGGAAAGATTTGACTGACAGTCCCAGGAACTTGGCTCCTTTTCTGACAAATCTGTTTGTGGTACCCATGCAACAAGAAGGGTGAGCAGTCCTCCTCATTAGGATGAATAGTTGTTTTCATCCTGGTTGTTCAGAAGCTCTGCCTGCCACACGGCCTGTGTCTTTCTTTCCCCCTTCGCTGCTATAACCATTACAAGTCCAAGTAGTACCCATACACCTGCCAGGAATGGTAGTGCTTAGCTGCCTGCTAAACAGCGCAACAAGCCAGGCTAGTTTTTGCTCAGTGATCATGCTGATGAGAAGCTGGAGTATTTCCTAAGCCCTCTTGAACACAAAGAGTCTCATGAACTGGCTGGTGGGTGAGCAGAGGTGCTGGGCACAGGTGATGCAGTTGCAGTCTTGGGGAGCAAGAGCCCATCAGCTCAGTGAGGCTTAGCAGCTAAGTAGTGCAACTGAGTCAGAGGTGGTAAAACTTAATGGTATGGCCCCAGACCTACCTGCCATAGGTGTCAGAGGTCTGGTTTATTTGAACGTCTCTCTCCTCTGGCTGAGGCCTAGACAAGCGCCCTTTTACCACTGAACTGAGCTTCTGCATGTGAGAATTGTGACTGCTGTCTTGCCTGTTCCTCTATGGTTCCTGAAGGGACAAGGAGCACAGAAATTGCTCTGTGTACAGTCGGGCACTGAAACATGGGCACCGAGGACTGCCACCAGTGTAAGGTGCTGCTGGAGAGGACCTGCAGCTGCCTGGGCAGGCAGTCTCCCTTAGCTTGGGACTGCTTTCCAAGTGCTTTTCTTCAGTCAATGCTTTTGCCTGCCCTGTGCATTGCTCCAGGGCAGGGCTCGCTTTAACAACACATGTGCCTCCAACCAAAACCTGATCTCATCTGTGGCCTCCAGGCACTGCTTGTTAAAAACTGTAAGAGTGGCAGGCTACCAAGTGCTGATCCCACCCTCCCATGCCTCCATCTCCACTAACCACGGGCAATGTTATCCCTGTTTCCTTACATTTACCAGGAAGCATGTGTGCTCCCTGCAAGAGAAAACACCCGTTGAGTAATGCAACTAAGGTTTTCCGGTATCAGGACTGACCGTATGTTGGCAGGGTTTCCTCTTGCTATCAGATTGTGTGAGACAATCCCACATTGACGAAGGGCCTAGAGAGCCTGTCTGTGGTATTCAGTAGAGCTAGTCTTTGCCTATGCTGTGCTGGGTGCCAGCTAAATGACTTAAGGATCAGTAGCTAATGACTCTGTAACAAACTCCTGGCTGCCGTGGCATCTTCCTTTTTAGTTCCCACAAAAATGATCAGTCTGCCATCTGACGGGGGCAAGCCACCTGGGTCTTGCAGCAGGATGTAAGGCTGTTGTGCCAGATTTCCTCTTCCCTGAGTGCTCTACAGCACCCTTGTGCAGGAGAACATAGAGTGTCCTTCTAAATCCAGATAGGTCTCTCCATTTGAAAAGGGCCTCGGTCCCATGCAATGTATGCATTCTGTCTTGCTCCTACAGCAGCTGTGCAACCCTCATTAAATATCTGTGAACACCAATAGACAGATAAATCCGTTGGAATGGATTTATATATATATATGTATATATAATGGGCTTTATTTATTCTACTGCTCAAAAGTGGTTGTTTTGCCACAGCGGATAAATTTCACTGCAGTTGCCCATGCTCCATAGCTCAAACCTGTGGGAGGAGGTTCTCTGCTTGTCCTTGGTATTTCCATCTTCATCTTCAAGCCAGCCTAACACCTCCAAACATTCCCTAGCTAGAGAAAAAACAACCTGGAAGTGAAAGCATGTGTCTCTGTGTGTCAGCAGCCTTGTGGCTGATGAGTGAGCCAGGCAAAAGAGCATCTCTTTAACCATTTGGAAGAGAGAAAGATAAGATCATCACTCAATGCCTGTGTGAGAGGAAAACAGCTTAGCTGATAGCCTCTGTACAATTATTGTCATGCAGCTCTGGGTGGATCTTTGACTTTCATCAGCCTCCAGCATTTTTGAGTCACTCTCATCTTGATGCTTTCTGTACAAGTCTGATGGGGTGTTGAGAAAGGGTGTATTTCTCAGAAGCTTACACAGACGTACATGCCTCCTTTCCACTTCCAAAGAAAAATGAGATGGCTTTGCTTATCTGAGGCCTGTCTCCTGCACTGGAGGAAAGTCAGGCAGCAGGGAAACATCATTTATAACTGGGGATTACTGCAGCTACACCGCTTGTATAGGGCTACTGCCTGGCCCCCAAGTACAGGGGATGTTAGGAGAGCAGGCTGCAGGTAGCAGTGGTTGCATTTAAATGACCCTAGGCTCTCTGCTGCCTGCTTAAACTAAGGTGGATCTGGGCTTAAGTCTCTTTGGCTGAAGGCATATGTGAGGTGGCCTAAGCTGTAATTCCTACGTGGTGAAAGCAGGACTTGGTGTTCCGTGTGTTGATTCCTGACCATTTGTTTCCAGGGGATGAACTGGAATACATTCGCCCCAACGTCTACCGGAATATCGCCCGCCAACTGAACATCTCCCTGCACTCGGAGACAGTGGTGACAGATGCCTTCCTGGCAGTGGCAGCACAGATTTTCACCGCAGGTACTGTGCCCTGACAGATACACAGACAGGGCTGGGTGGAAGGGAACAGGATGGAGCCACCTCCCTCGGAGAAGGCATGTTTCTGGGATAGCCTGCAAGGTGGGGCCTGGTTTCTGAGAGGGCAGTTTGGCAATGTGCCCTGCTTTAATGATTTAATGACAGCTCCACTATGCTCTGTTGTTCTGGCAGGGAAATGCCCTGTTTTATTATATCCTCCTGGCAAGTTCTCGCTCATTCTAGAAGGCATCTCTTGCCCTTCCTTGTTAGGAGGTGGTGTTACCTTATTGCACAGGGAGGCCACTCATTCCAACCTCCTTTGCTCATCATTGGCAACAGGAGTAGATTCATTACATGGGAGTCTCCCTTGTTCCAGCTCACACTGCTGATGCTAGGAGCCAGAACCAACTCATCACAAGGGAGTTCCTCTCTTTCTGGCTTCCTTTCCCACAGCAATAGCCAGAACTGCAATGAGCCTGCTGCTTCCAGTTGTTGCTTCTGCTTTCTGACACTCGGAGGGTCCTGGCCCTCAAGGCCAGCTGTTCCAGATGAGGATGTGCTTTGTCTTTCTCGCTGTTTAAATGTGAATGTTCCTCTGCTTCTGTTTGACTGGTGTCAGAGATGATTGTCAAAAGCAAGGATACACTCTGTGCCGTATTCTTGCACAGGAACCTCAGTCTTCCAGTCCCTGCCTGTCATTGGGAATGCAGTCAGTGGGAATCAAGGGAAGAGAAACATTTTACATGGAGATTTATGTCATGCAAGTCCTGACATGGTTTGTACGCTTTCTGCAATGTCTTGTTGTGTGGAAGGGACAATAGATATTAGAGACTGGAAACTAAACAAAACAAAAAACCAAAGAGAGCTACTTGCAACAGGATAGTAGTGTGAAAGGACTGGATCCAGTGACATTGACATGGTAAGTGTCATAGGAAGCACTGATTCTTGTACTTTGGGAGTAGCTGCTGCAGCATGGAAGTGCAGGTTTTTGTGCTTTCAGATAGGCTTCCTCACTCAAACCCTTTTTATCTTCACAATTAGCTATGCTTCTCTAGGAGGATGAATTGTATGGGAACCACTGAGAGTCTGGAGAAGTCCTGTGCTGACACCCTGGCCTTCAGACCTAAAGTGTGTTGTGGTGGAGAGCACAGATGCTCTCCTGCATCACAACAGATGACAAAACAGATCTCTGAGAGGGACTGCTCAAGCAGGGCTCCTGGCAGGTTGAGCAGGGCAGATTTTCTCCCTGGATCAGGGAAATTGATGCTGTGTCATAGGAAATGTATGGAATTGAATCTGTGGCTAGCACTGCCCTCGGCATTCTTTCAGAGCATGCCTGGAATGCAGATTGCCTTTGCACTGGGCTGGCCCGGGAGGCTCTGTGGGCCCGGAAAGCAAGAGCTGGGCAAGTATGTCAGGAATGTGTGAGCGTGGCTGTGTTCAAAGTGCAGGTGCCCTGTCTTGTCACTCAGAGCTGAGCTTGGCTTGTGTCAAGGCTTGCAGAAAAATTAAGGTCAAATTTGCAGGCTCAGGTGTTTGCAACTGCAGGTTAGCAGCTTATCTTCTTGGATGGCTATAGCTGACTACGGGACTGGCCCACCTCCAAAGCTGAAGTGACAGGGAATTAAGCCAGAAAGGTGGATGGCTGTGGGCTGATCAGACTGCATGCTACTATGCTGCAAAAACATGTGCTGGGGAGAAGGCCCTGCTGGCTCCTGGGATTCCTGCTCTCCCCAATGTATACTGACACATTCATTGAGAGCTGCATTTTTCTGTGTGTGTTCTTAGAATCATAGAATCATTTAGATCAGAAAAGACCTTTAAGATCATTGAGTCCAACAGTTAAGCCAGCACTGGCAAATTTCACCACTAAACCATGTCCGCAAGTACCACACCTATAAGTATTTTAAATGCTCCCAGGAGTGATGACCCCACCACTTCCATGGACAGTGTTCCAGTGCTTGACAACACTTCCAGTGAAGAAATTTTGCCTCATATCCACTCTAAACCTCCGCTGGCACAACTTGTCCTCTTGTCCTACTGCATTTTACGTGGGAGAAGAGACTGACACCCACCTCGCTACAACCTCCTTTCATATAGTCGTAGACATCAATAAAGTCTGCTCTGAGCCTCCTTGCCCAGGCTAAACACCGCTGTTTCCCTCAGATTCTCCTCATAAGAGCTGTTCTCTAGAAGTTCTTCGTCAAATTAGCTCAGCAGTCAGGTGCAAAGCGTGGATGGTTTAAAAAGGTTTTGTTGAATATAAAGCTAGAAATTGTAACTCTTGATTCTAGTTTCAGAACAGTGAGAACAGGATCTGGACTCAGCCCTTCGGGGCTGGCGATGGTAGAGACTTTGGGAACACGGTAAAAGCCCAGGCTCAAGCTCTGTTGCCAGTGCTGCCCCTTTGACTGAAGACTCCACTCTGCATAAGTGGCTGGCAGTTGGCTGGCTGCACAGGGGGTGGACTCAAACCTTCCCAGTGCTCTGTATGCTCCTCATTTTCTTCTTTCCCATCTCTTCCTCAGAGCAGCTAACAGGATAACCTGTGAGCGTGAGGCTGGGGTTGTGTACTCAGTTTTATCAATCTGCTATTTTAATTCCTCTTGCTAGAAAGCTGATGAGCTGCAGAGGGGGAGGAGTTCACTGATTTTTAACATTCCTGGATCCCAACTGCACTCTCAAGACTCAGCATTTAATGCTAAATCCAGCAAATCAGAGC
Organism: Loriculus beryllinus; assembly: GCA_039877255.1. Classification (NCBI taxonomy): domain Eukaryota; kingdom Metazoa; phylum Chordata; class Aves; order Psittaciformes; family Psittacidae; genus Loriculus; species Loriculus beryllinus. The sequence continues at coordinate 9,904 of JBCJKH010050544.1, read as the reverse complement.
TGGCTGTGGCAGCCAGACATTCATTCCTGTTTTTTTTCATAGTTCAGAGCAAAGATGCTCTTACTGAGCAGAGGAAACCAGAGGCTCAAGTGCAGTCTGAGTTTTCATGCCAATTACCAATGGCTAAAGCATCTCTAGTCTGGTTTTCACTGTCCAGTTTATTAAGAAAACAGCTTTAGCCTGATACTGCAGTGCCCAGACAGTCTGGGGAGCCCAACTAGTTACACTGCCTTTCCAGCAAGGGGGGGGGGAGGGGGGGGTTGGAAGGTTGACTCTATGTTGCTGAAGAGCTTTTCTCCTTAATCCTTTATATGGCCTTCTTCCACTCTCTGGCCTGGTTTTGAGTCTTCACAATGTAGCGCTGGCTGTGCTCGCTTCCTGTCCGCAGTCTACACCTCTTGACTAAGCACAAGCCCTAGATGGACTGGGGATATCTGGCATCCTTTGTGGTCCCAACACATGGGCACATTGTGCCATATTTGACTTTAGAGGAGTCTCTATTCCAGTTATCTCAGGTTTGGCTTTTTTCTGGTGTATACATTAACATCTGAGAATACAGGCAGAAAGTGTGCGTTTCACAGAGCATGGTAAGGCTTAAGCTTTATTTTGCTTCCCTGTTAGTTATTGAGGGTGATGAGAGTCCATCTGTTCAGAGACTGGTACTGCAGAAGCCAGACCTGCTTTGGATGTTGAAGGATCTGCAGCAGCATCAGCTCTGAGACAGTAACACTGGTTCTGGTGCATAGTCCAAAGCTGCTCTGCAGTCAGCAGGAGACTTTCCACTGACTTTAACAGGCTTTGGACTGGGGCCTGGCTGAGCTGGCATTTACATTAGCTGTTTAAATAAATCCCAGAAGGAAGGGGTCACTTAGTGGAAAAACAGAAGTAGAAAAGGGAGATGCATTTTCCCTTCCTAAAGGAAAGAGTTTCCTCCGGTTTGGAAGAGCTTCCAGGTATGTGGGCTCTTGCAAAGCTTGTATTGGTTTGGATGCTCATCACTTTTTAATCATGAGTGCTTGAGCTCAAGTGAGCCCTGTACATCAGGGATGGTTCTCGGGAGAAAATGCTTTCCCCTGCAGCAGCAAATGCTGTTAGAAATGCATCCCATGGCTTCCTCATTGCTTAGGCCTTCTGAGCTGAGCTTCCTGCCTTGTGCACATCCCTCAGGGCTTCTTTCTGTCCACCAGAGGAGACTATATTGTGTTGGCTGTATTCTCCCAGTGGTTGAAACGTGGCCCTTGATCATGTTTCTCTTAGGTCTAATTTGCAAGTTAGGCTTTGATGCTGTGTGGAGCAGGGGGAGGTTTATTCGAGTAACCTTGGATAGTGCGGTGCTCTGAACACTTGTGTCTCATGGCTTCCTCAGCTCTCTCCTGCGGCAGACAGGAACGCTGTCATATGCAGCAGGAACGCTTTCAAGAGCAGTCTTCTGCTAATTCATTTTTCTCCTGGGCTCGCCAGTGTTTGCATACCTCCAGCTCCAAAACTGGCCTTGGGTCTGCAACTTATACTTCCTATTTTTTAAAATGCCTTCGAAGCAACTTTTCGCTTTTTCCATATTCTTTTGTTCCACCTTTGTGAGCAGATCCCTCAGAACTTCCTATCTTTTCATTGTTCCTTTCTGGGCCAGCTTTCCATTCCCTCTTTTTGTTAGCTCCTGTGCATGCTAGTCCAAACAATGGGAAGCTGCTATGAGGTTGTCTTGCTGGGTGATGAGTGCTCATCTCACCCAATGTGGATGGAAGCCAGACCTTTGAGGAATTCTGAGCAAAACAATGTGTCTTCTCTGCTCGTGTGCACTGGGCAGATGCAATTCCAGCTTATGCCAGGGTATGCATGAAGCTAGGGTCACCCTGACCCTGGCCTGGTCATCACATTGGTCAGGGGCACTGCCTTCTCAGTAGATTGTGCTCCTCTACCCTGCCAAGGGAATCCTTGAGAGAGAAAAATTAATGGAGCTGGAAAAGTGCAGATGGGGGCTGCTGTAGCTGTTCCCCTGCCCTGCCTGGGGCCGGTGGCTGCTGGAGCCCTCCTGGGGCAGAGGAACCAGGCACAGGCATGGCCCAGCTTTGGTCTAGAGCAGCTGTTAGAGGTGTCTGCTCTTCCCATGTTTAAGGGCTCTTCTACAACTTCTTGTTTAAACAGCAGCATAAGCTGTGCCTTCCTGCCTCAGGTGAGGAGCCCAGCCAGAGGCTGTTTCCGTCTTCTGCCTCCAGCAGTGGCAATAGGGATCACCATGCCGAGAAATCAGGAGGTTTCCTCCTCTCCCACCCCTGTGGCCCAGCTCTGCCAGTAACAGGAAAAGCAGATTGACAAATTGGTTTGACCCTTATAGGAATGATCTGTAAAGAAGAGGATCATGGAAAGCGACCTCTGAGCCATTCACATCTATCACTATGATGAGCATTGGCCGACAGCTTGCCCTCTTTCTGCTGTCTGTGAGAAAGTGAGAGTGGCTCTGTCAGTGTCCTGAGGAAGTGTTCACCTTACACAAGTCCTGCAGCAAGCACCGCTATGCAGCAATCTTGGCAGGGAAGCCACAGCTGAAGGGCTTTCTCTCAGTCTTTCTTCAGAAGAGTCCTGGACTGACACGTCTGCAGGGCAAACTGCTTTCCTGTGTATTAAAAAAATCATGTGTCTGTTGAGCCTTTATCTTTCATAGATTGTGGATACACTTCTGTTGGAAAGAGAAATGTGGGTTTAAAACAAAGTTGATCAAGACTACAGCTCTCTCTACCAGGGTGTCCTCAGCTCCCTGGCAGTCTTGGTGACTGCCATGTAAATACCTCAAAGCTAACAGACTTAAGAAAGAGTACTGTCAGTGAGAGAGAGCTCTTTGAATAAGCCAGTGAACTCTTCCCTGGAATTCTGGGTAACTTTAGTTCATGTAACTCAGGATGCAAGGAGCCATATGTCTGCAGGGATGGAGAACTGTACAAACTGACTTACACTAAGGCTGAGTATAAGCTAGCTCTGGTCCAGGAGACTGTGTTCAGCGAGAGGTAACCTGTTACAGCCTCTTTAATTGAATGGAGATGTATTGACCTGCACAGGACAGCCTGTTTCTTGCCAAGAGAACCCTTCTGCCTAGTATTTTCTCATGTGGTTTCACAGTCTCTTTCTGGCTCGTTCTGCTGGCTGTCATGGTGACACAATGTGAGAAAGACAGATAAACAGTGTGAATACCACATAGGCAGTGAACTTCCTGAGTGACAGCTCTGGGAAGGGACACCGCAGGACCTACTAAAACCAGAATAACAGCCAATTTAGCTATATTAGTAACTTCCTCTGATCTTGGAGATAGCGCAGGAGAAGGACAGAGCATTACCAGAGACTCTGAGCTACTGCTGTTACTGTTGCTCTAAAGCTACAAAAGAACAATCTGTAAATCTTGTTCTTGCATCAGTGCAAAAAGGCTTTTTTGGAACGCTGGATGGGTTTTCTTCAGTCTAACAAGCCATTGCTGTGGCTGACATTTCAATAGCTTCTCTTAGGTGTTACTGTGTGTGTCCCTTTGAGGCACTAAGTGGAAGGATTGTGGAAATGCTCATGAAATCTGTGCATATTTTAAAGGAATGTGGGGAGCTCTGCTGTGGTATGGAGTCTGGAGTTCATTCCAAAGAGATGGATCAGGGTGCCTGGGGATCTGGGAGTGCAATGAAGGAAAGAGAGAGACTCCTCATTTTGACTACATTTAAGGGTTTGCTTTCTCAGCTGTGCACATCCAGTTTTCTGATTGTGTCTGATAGTCCCTCCTGGTCCTCAGATGTAGTGACTAAACAAATCTTTCCTTCCTCTCATCTCTTTTCTTTCTTGTTGCACTTGGTTTGTGTAGTTTCTAAATACTAAAACTTCACCTGGCTTCTGGCTACATTTGAGAGAGACCTTGGATGGATTCCATAAAGACTTAACACTGTAAAATACTTTACAGTCTACTTATCAAATACTGCTATTCCAAATAATAAAGTAAAGGGGGAATTCAACTTCCTAGCAGATCCAAAGGAAATCCATGTGCCATTGGGCTGTGGTAGCTCTGCATGGGTGCAGAAGGGTTATATTTCCAGGTCACTGATAAAAGCCTGGTGAGGGACTGCTGGCTGCAATGTTTAAGCATGGGCAGTTTATGCCCAGTGGTGTTGGTAAATTGTGAGGGAGATCCAGGGAGGGTGGCTCCTGTCCAGAACTGAGCTTGAGCACTCATCGCTAGCCGTAACAGGAAGATGACTGCTGCTGGGACAAGTTCCATGGAGCATTCGCTGCTGGCAGGTCAGCCTAGCAGGAAGGCTGTTTTCTAGGAGATTAGATAACTGACTGATGCTCTGTCCCTGCAATGCCTTCAGTGGGACAGGACATGCAATGTTAACGATCATGGGCAGAGTGGCCAAATTCTTGAAGCTACTTTGTTTTCAGGTGGAGACTGAGTTGTATTCCTTGCATCAAGGAGAACACCAACCCCCTTGGCCCTGTACCTTTGCCTCCCTTTTCTGCTCTTGTGTTATGGAAGAACAGACTGGAGATGCCTATGCATGTGCTTTGCACGTCATATTGGAACAGTCTCCTCTGATCTAAAAAACCAGCAACACTTTGTCTAAAGGGTGTTTAAGAGTTGTGCTGGTGGCAAATCCCCAGGTTGTTCAAAGTCGTTGAATTCAATTGCCTCCTGTGCATCATGTATATGGCTGAGAGTTAATAACAATATAAATCATGGTGGTGCACATTTTCCCTGTTCTGATGATACCTTTGGGCTGCATTCTCCAAAGATGTGTAGCCAGTGCTGAGAGGGGGATAAACTATGTCCAGGTCAGATCATTTAATTCTGCTTCCCCAGGTGGAGCATTTTCCCTAGTCCTGGTACTCTAGTGTTTCTTTTCCCAGATGAGGGAGAGCATGCAGAACTGTGGCTGCACCTGAACTTGGAGCTTCACACATGCAGTTGGCATGTGTAATGGAGGAGAGCTCTTTCCTTTGATTATTCAAGTCTGAGCTATGTGCGCATGTCTAAATCTGAATGACCTTTCCTCTTTTCACAGGCATAACGTGGGGCAAGGTGGTGTCTCTCTATGCTGTGGCAGCTGGGCTGTCAGTGGACTGTGTGCGGCACGCACAGCCAGCCATGGTTCACACTATCGTAGACTGCCTGGGAGAGTTTGTCCGCAAGACCTTGGTGACATGGCTGAAAAGGAGAGGAGGCTGGGTAAGAGATGCTGTCTGACCGAGCCTGCTCACACGCATGCAGACCAGAACATATCCCAGCTAATAAAAGCCAGAGTACCCCCACTGCAGCTTTGAGCAGAAAAATGTTGGATGAGATTCTCTTCCACCCTTTCTTACACCTTCCACACTTGTCCTACTTACACCTCTGTTGGGCTCCATATAGCTCTTACTGCCTTCTGGTCCTGTCCTTGACAGCATCAGCTGCTTTGGTCCTCAGCTTCCTGTGTAGCTGTGCCAGATTAATTCAATCCTGACTCATCAGAGCCTACTCTGTTCCTGACCTGCACACCTCTGGAGCTGCCAGCCAGTCATAGCCAGAGACTGTAAAGAGGTGTCATTCTATTGCGCAGCTCTTTTCTAGAAACTGAAGAAAATGAGGCCTGCCGACTTAGTTCCCTTTTCATCTGCTCCATGGTTCTCCGGGTCAAAGCTTAGTATATTAACATGACTTACCACCATAAGGAATTTGACAGGGATATTGAAACTCGGCAGTTTGTGCCATTCCCTGACCTTTAGAGTGTTCCATGAATAACTTCTTCTGAAGTAGCTCAAATTGTAGCACACTTATGCTTTGAAGGGCCCTCATAACACCCATCCACAGTGGAAGGGCTCCTGGTTCTGTCATAGGACTGCTCTGAGATGATGGGTAAAGCATGGTGCTGCTCTGCATTGATTTGGATTCCATATCATATGGCTTTAAGCATCTGATTTCGTTGGTTCTCTCTATACCCAGTGGAAAATACAATGCTCTTGTGGAGGATGGTTCACAGTAAGAGCTTTACTTTGGTGCTGTGAAATAGCCAGACACCTTTCTAGTGACCTCCCCAGGAGACCGAGCTGACTGGTTGGCTATGTAAGTGGTTAGCAGTTGGGTAATGTACAGATGTACCAGGGTCTTTGTGCCTTTCTGGCAGGGATATAGACTCTTCTTGGAGCAATATAACCAAAAGCACTTTGTACTGCTGGCAGATGCTGCCTGGAGGTAAATATTGCCATATGCCACCACTGAGAGCATGGGACATCTTGTTCCCAAAGTAGGCACTCTTTCCAGATTGAGCCACAGTTGCAAATCCCCTCCTTTCCAAGAGGTGATTATTTATTCCCAAGCCGTTAGGAAACAGTTCAGGCTCCCAGCCCCGTGCAGACCAAAGAGACATCTTTTTCCAAACTGAGCATTGCTTCTCTGTGCTGAGACCCCCAAATGTGCCTGTACCTACCTCAGTCACCCAGTTTCTCCAGGAGTGCAGGCACCTTTTTGATAAAGGACAACTGGAAAAGTGGCGTTGTTCTGAATTTGGATCCTTTGCATTTGCTAAGTGTGATTGCCACCTTAAATGTTCCTTGCCCTGTCTAAAGCGATTCAGTTCTGTGTTCTCAACTGAGTTAGGGAGCTGCTTGATTGGGCTGAACAATGACCTCTAATTTGAATGTCCTGATGTGCTTCATTTTGCATTTGCACAAATAATTGTGCTGAGGCAGGTGAAGAGGAAATCCTGGGAAAGCAACCAATTAAGTAACACTGTTCCTGCCTTTGAAATCCCTGCCTCACCATCATTTGAGGCTTACTTTAACTGGGTACCTGTAGAGATGGTTGAAATGTATTCTCTGAAACAATTTTTCGTTTGGAAAAATCCAGTTTCATTAAAATTGAAATGTTGCAGAGGAATGTGTCTCCTCCTAGTTTCCAACTAATTTTTTCCTTTGTTTTGGTAAGACATGCATGCTCTAATAAGCTAGCATCTTGTTTTAATTTTGTATTTCATTATTAGAATTTAAACTTGGGTGTTTTGATAGTTCCAAATGGATACATTTTGAAAGTTTATTGCATAGCAAACAAGCCACAAAACCCATCCTCAGACCAGAAGCAGTTCCTTGAAAGTGTGTAGATGAGTTTTGTCCATGGCTAAGTCCTTCTGCCCATGATCCTTCTTTGTATGGCAAGCATATTTCTATTGAAGTTGCTTAACATATGCTGCTTCCTCTTGGGATCTGGCCCTAGGAAAGTGAAGCCAATCCCACTGCCCCCTATCAAGCTAAGCAACTGTAAAAGCTGCTGGGTTGTGCTGATTACAGCCTGTCTCCAGTACTCCTATCAGCAATTTTGGGCTGCAACAAGGAGTTATTTTCTCTCTAGAAATGAGTGGTTCCTTCAGTCTGGGGAAAGGCTGCTCATCCTCTTGGCATCTTGTGCTGTGCTTCCCTGAATGTTCCTCTTGATCTAGACACTGCAGTGTGAAATTTCCCAGCCTTGTTTACAAATGTGCCAGACAAATCACTCTGTAGTGGGGACCCTTTCATCTGCTGGTTGTTAGTTTGTCTTGGTATGGAATCCTCCTTTCCCCTGTACACACAGCCCCCATCTCTTACTCACCAGCTCAGGCTCAGCCTGCCAAGAGGAGCCACTGTGCTCCAAGCTGTCTCACCAAAGCCACTGTGGAGACCTTGAAAAGGCATTTGAACGGCTTAGCAGGAGGCTCCCATACCACCTCCATAGGATGGAGAATGACCCTACTCCTCAAAGCCCAACCCAAAACAAACCTCTTAGGAGAAACAAGAAATGTTTCACCTTTTAAAGCACCATCTCTCTCTGGAGAGAGTTTGCAGCCTCAGTAGAAAAGAAAGGGGGCTTCTATTACTTTTTTTCAGTATCTGTTACATACATTAGCTGCAGAGAAGAGCATGGGACTTGAACTCCTTTGAACAATTAACAAGCGAAGATAAAACTGCCATTGCAGCAGTTTATCAGTGCCTCACAAGACTAAAAGACCTGATTTATTTTCAGTTCCAGTGGCTTATCAGGTATGCCTTATTTGGATAACAACAGCTGAGGCAATTGTTAAACAGCTGAGCAATTTTGTTTATCTAAGCAAGCACAATGCAAATTTGTAAGTGCTTCTGACTGCAGCTCCTCTTGATTAACCGCAGCAAGTTCATTGCCTTTAGTAGGAAGTCCACACTTTCTCGTCTGGAAGTTAATCTTCTGCAGCTATAATCAACCTATCTGGACCTTGTACTGGTTCACATGAGGCACTTAAAACGTTTAGAGCTTAGGTTTATTATTGTTCAGCTGCTTTAACATCTGAATACATGTTCAGGCTGGTACCTGCACATTATGACTTCTCTTGACTAAAGAGACAGCTTGACACAGCTGCATTTTAAATATGACATGGTGCAGGTCCCTACAATTGGGTAGGCTGAACCAGGCCAGACTGTTTTCAAATGCAAACAGGGTGACTTTGCTAAGCCATCACTGAGTTCATTTAGGCAGACCCATTTTAGTTCCCTCTACAATACATTTCCTCCTGTCATCCTGTTTCTGTCCATCCTTTCATGCCTGTATTCATTCTTCCTGCAGTCTCCTCAGTTATCTGTGGGCTCAGCATCTCCTAGTGATCCCTGAAGAACAGCAGTGCAGGGTGATTCAGCATGCCAGCCAATCAGACTTCCATGTGAGGGAAGGAAATGTGTGGGAGGCTAGCCTCAAGACTGCTGTCAACAGGCCTTTGGTCTGCAGATCGTGGTGGAGTCTGTTAGTGCAGCTGTACTCGCTACCCCAGCATGAGGATTTGTCCCCTCAGTCACCTTTTGTTTTCTTCTGGTTATTACCAAGGTTGGTCAGGTGCAGCTCACCCATGTCATGAACACAGGCAGAAAGACTGGTAAAGGTTATTGTACTCAGTAGCTCTTGTGTCCTCTTCTACAGGAGGAACATCTGAGGGTTGAAAGTGTGACTTCCCCCTGCTTGGTCAGTGAGAGACTTGTGTCAGAAGGCAAACTTCAAAACCCCCTGAGCTAAGCCTGTAAAGAAAAAGCTGTTTGCCCCCTTCTGACCTGATTCTTATTCACATTTGCCACCCAAAAGGCGTTTTTGAAAACTGTCAAGTGGATGTGCTAGTGGAGCACCCTCTGTTACAGAGCTACAGTCCATCTGTCTCCTTGTGCTAGCCTGAAGTTTAATCAAACTCAGTTATATTGCTGAAGGAACTTTGTTTCCCGCACCAGAAGATGCAATTTTCTATTTGCCCCTGTCCCGTTTGCTTTACCCTCCAGGTATTTTCTACCTTCTCTTCCCAATGCCAGCTGAGATCCTGTCTTCATGAATTTGCTGGATTGTTGTCATTTTTATTCATTGCAGGCCAGCTTCTATTCTTGTTAATACTTGAAGCCAGCTGCCCAAGCAATCTTTAAATCTGGCCCACGTGTCTGGGAGGCATCTCTGCCAGCACACATATTTCCACAAACAAAGCTTGCATTGCTTTAGATTTAAATTGAGGGTTGGCTTGCTTGAACAAATTCCAAATAAAACATTAAGGGAAAAGAAAAAGTGCAAGCAACTTGAGCTGATATTAAACAGGACAACCTCTGGGAAGCATCTTACTTTACAGAAAAGGGTGGGAATGCTGATACTGCCAAACCTTCCTAGCTCTTTTGAAAAGGGAATAAAAGTTCCTCTTATTGAGCTATTCTAAATGGAAAATGCTTGAGAATCTTACTGTACCATTTCTTTCTCAAGGGGTGAAGAAAGGGGATGTTTAATTTTGTGATGCAGAATGAAGAAAGTGTCTTTTGTAGAGCTCTTAAGCCCAGTTTTATAACTCACAGTGGAAGGGAAGTGGAGGGAAGGAATGCCATCCAGAGGGACCTTGACACACTTGTGAGGTGGGCTGATGCCAACCTCATGAAGTTTAAC